>JAWMAR010000077.1:4517811-4592328 GCA_036785375.1 Leucoraja ocellata
GACTCATTCAAGCATTTATATTTATAATAATTGTGAAACTTTCATGAACAAATAACGTTAATCATTATAAGAAAAGTCCAGTGAAAGGATTATCTTGGAGGTCATCAGAAACATCATAAAAATAAAAGGAGGAATTTTATTCTGTTCCTGTGCTTGATTCACAGGAATAGCAAGTTAACAGTTGGTTTGTTTCTGATGAGTGGAGGTTAGATTTAGAGTGCACAGCAGCTCCATACAATCTGGACATCTTGGACAGCATTTCCCCTGGATCACAACATCGTTCTGTCATGTCCAAGTTGAAGTTGGTGTAAATTGTTAGAGGCATTCACAGATATCTTTAACCTCAGCTTTAGGCCCATCTGCTTTAAGAAGACCCCTATTGTCCCAGTGCAAAAGTAAGTCAGGTAACATGTAAGGTAATAAGATAAGACTTTATTGCCTTCCACCACAGTGGGGAATGTGGAGGAGCCACTGTGGTGGATGTTTATGTTAAATGGTTATGTGGTTGTGTCTTGTTGCTTATTTGGTATGACTGTGTGCCAAACCAAATTCCTCGTATGTTGCGAAACCTACTTGGCTAATAAATTACGATTATGATTATGATTATGATGTCTTAATGACTACTATCTAGTGGCCCTGACATCCACCATAATGAAATGCTTCAAGAGACTGGTGATGGTACAATTAACTCCAGCCACCAGGACAACCCTGACCCACTGCCGTTTGCCTACCATCGCAGCAGGTCCACACTGGATGCAAACTTAATTTCTGGAACACTAGTCAACAAGGCTGCCTATGTCAGACTCCTATTTATTGACTATAGGTCTGCTTGCAAAACCATAATCCCATTGCAAATTCACCTCTAATTATGTGGACCTAGGATTCAGCTTACCCCTCTGCCACTTGATCCGTGACTTTCTGACCCTTAAACTACAATTAGCGAGGAGAGGTGACAACATATCCTCCACAATAATTCTCAACACTGATGCCCTGAAAAGATGCGTTCTTACTCCCCTACTATACTCCCAATACATTCACAACTGCGTGGCCACTCTCTGCTCTGACCAACCGCAAGTTTGCAGATGACACCACTGTGTGGTGGGCCGAGTCACGAAGAATCATGAGATGGAGTACATGAAATCAGGACCACAGGCTCTCCCCCAGTGTCGGCAAGATGAAGGAGCTACCTATTGACTTCAGGAAGCATGGTGGAGTACATGCCCCAATCAGCATCAATGATACCAAAGTAGAAATATTTGAGAACTTTTAGGTTCCAAGGCCTATATATTACCAGCAATATAGCGTGGACAAACCACATAAGTTTGCTGATGACACTGTGGTGGTGGGCCTGATCTCAGACAACGACGTGAAGGCCGACCGGGAGGAGGTGGCTGATCTAGCACTCTGGTGCCAGGATAACAGCCTCCTCTTGAACATCAAAAAAACAAAGGAGCTGATCATGGACTTTAGGAGGGCACATCATCCGAGGACGTACACTCCATTGAGGATAAATGGGGATCCTGTGGATAGGGTGAACCATTTTAAATATCTGGGAGTCCACATCTCCGAGGATATGACATGGGCATCACACGCCTCAGCACTTGTGAGTAAGGCAAGGCAGCGCCTTTACCACTTCAGGCAATTGAGGAAATTCAGAGTGTCTCCGAGGATCCTCCAGTGCTTCTACGCAGCAGCGGTGGAAAGCATCTTGTCCGGAAATATTACCATCTGGTTTGGGAATTGCTCTGCCAAGGACAAGAAGGTTCTGCAGAGAGTAGTGCGTTCGGCCGAACGCACTATGGGAACTTCACTTGCCCCCCTGCAGGAACTATACATCAGGAGGTGCAACTCCAGAGCCAAAAATATCATGAGAGACCCCTTCCACCCCTGCAACGGACTGTTCCAGCTGCTACAGTCAGGCCAACGCCTCCATTGCCATGCGGTGAGAACAGAGGTTGAGAAGGAGTTTCTTCCCAGAGGCCATTCGGACTGCAAACGCCTATCTCACCAGGGACTAACTCTACTGAAGTTTTTTCCTTCCATTATTTATTATGTAAAGGTATATGTGTTATGATTGTGTTTGTAGTTTGTTTGGTTGCTTGTCTTTTGCACAAAAGTCCACGAGCATTGCCACTTTCATTTCACTGCACATCTCGTATGTGTATGTGACAAATAAACTTGATTTGACTTGACATTAAAGCAACAGACAAAAAAGCACACCACCTTTATTTCATGAGCAGACTGTGGAAATTCAGCATGCAGAGTGATGTAAATGTAGCCTAGTCCATCACACAAACTAGGCTCCCCATCATTAACTCCATCTACATTTCATGCAGCCTCAGGAAAGCAGCCAACAAAATCATGCACCGTTCCCACCGCGATCATTAATTTCTTCTTCTCGGTCCCATTGTGCAGAAGATATAGAAGGTTGATAGCACGTACCATCAGATTCTGGATCAGCTTATTCTCCTTTGTTATCAGACTTCTGAATGGCCCTTCCATAAGCTAGGGTTCAATCACAATTCTACAACCGACCTCATTGCAGACATTGAAATTTTACTCTGGATCTTTTACAGTCCAATGCTGTGAACTATATTCTGCACTCTGGTATCTTTCTCTTCACTTCAATGTTATTCTTGTGTTTGCCTTGATTGTATTCATGAATAATATCATCTGTTTTGATTGGATAGCACGCAAAACAAAAGGTTTTCACTGTTCCTTAATACACGTGACAAAAATAAACCTACACATAACTGCCATTGATATGGCATTTAGGCAACCATTTTTTCCTCAAAATTAAGTCTGGTTCTGAGAACATCAAGACCTTGATGGACCTGATACAGTGACAGACTGTTTTCGTAGCCCCAGAGCTCAAGAGGCTTTGACATTGCCATCCTGTGTGAGACAAAATTGACTGCAGATGACCAACCTACAGAATAAGATGCAGTCTGAAAGAGTAAACTGAAGTATTGCTGTCTTCTTTTGGTAGCATCTACCACCAACAATGAACTAGTCTCAGTTATGGTAACTCCCACTGTGGGGTAAGTGAACACATCATGACCCTCTCACAAATATCTAGCATGCTATGATCATCCACATATTTGTCCCATTTCAGGAAGTTACATATCTGGCAACAGCAGTAGAGTTGCCTTACAGTGGTTACAGCACCAGCAACCAAGTTCGATCCTGGTGCTTGTCCTGGAATTTGTGCATTCTCCCCATTGACCTGCATGAGTTTTCTCTGAGGGTTTCGGTTTCCACCCACACTTCAAAGACCTACGGGTTTGTAGGTTAATTGGCTTGCTGTAAATGTAAAATTTGTCCCCAGTGTAGGGTGGTGTTAATGAGCAGGGATCGCTGATCGGTGAGGACTCAGTGGGATGAAGGGCCTTTGTCCGCACTAAAATTATATTACTAAACAAAAGCAATAATACTTCTACACAGATCTTTAAAAATGTCCAGTCCACATCGCAGAAGAAGGGTTTTGGCCCGAAACGTCGCCTATTTCCTTCGCTCCATAGATGCTGCTGCACCCGCTGAGTTTCTCCAGCATTTTTGTGTACCTTAGAAGTATTATTACTTTTGTTTAGTAATATAATTTTAGCGCCAATTTCCTTGGACAAACCAATTTCCTTGTGCAACTGCAATGTCAGGGTTAGAAAAGACACGATCATCTGAAACGTACAAATGACAAGGATAAGAGCCTAACTTCTGAAAAAATGCTTAGAGCATTTTCTTGTTATAAACAACATGTCTCTGGTTCAAACAAAGCCAAATATTCAATCACTTCCTTATCTGAACAAGAATTTGCTAAGATGTCCCCGTCATCTGCCACATGAATTTTGTGATTACTGATCGCCACCTAATTTGCTCCGTAATCTCCATCAGTCTGACCCCAAAACAATGATGGCGACAGAAATGTTGCTGAAACAAAATCAATGTTAAAGGTCTCAAAGACCCTGCTTACAGACCCAGACCCTCCAGTCAATAGACAATACGAAATAGGTGCAGGAGTAGGCCATTCGGCCCTTCGAGCCAGCACCGCCATTCAATGTGATCATGGCTGATCATCCCCCTTCAGTACCCCGCTCCTGCCTTCTCCCCATATCCCCTGACTCCGCTATCTTTAAGAGCCTTATCTAGCTCTCTCTTGAAAGTATCCAGAGAACTGGCCTCCACCGCCCTCTGAGGCAGGGAATTCCACAGACTCAAAATTCTCTGTGAGAAAAAGTGTTTGCTCGTCTCCATTCTAAATGGCTTATCCCTTATTTTCAAACGGTGGCCCCTGGTTCTGGACTCCCCCAACATCGGGAATATGGTTCCTGCCTCTAGTGTGTCCATACCCTTAATAATCTAATATGTTTCAATAAGATCCCCTCTCATCCATCTGAACTCCAGAGTATACAAGCCCAGCCACTCCATTCTCTCAGCATATGACAGTCCCGCCATCCCGGGAATTAACCTTGTAAACCTACACTGCACTCCCTCAATAGCTAGAATGTCCTTCATCAAATTAGGGGACCAAAACTGCACACAATACTCCAGGTGTGGTCTCATTCAGGCCCTATACAACTGCAGAAGGACCTCTTTGCTCCTATACTCAACTGCTCTTGTTATGAACGCCAACATGCCATTCGTTTTCTTCACTGCCTGTTGTACCTGCATGCTTACTTTCATTCACTGATGAACAAGGATCCCCAGATCCCGTTGCATTTCCCCTTTTCCCAACTTGACACCATTTAGGTAGTAATCTGCCTTTCTGTTTTGCTAGCAGTGGATACCAAAGAGTCCCTCTTCATAGTTAAAAAGTAACATCTTGGTTAATCTCATCCATATTCTCTCTGGCACCATCACATTTTTCCTATAGTGTGGCAAGAACTGCACACTGTACTCCAGGTGCAAGGTCTGGCCAATGTAATGGTGTGACCCCATTATCAATATTCAGGGGTCACTCCTGACCAGCACTTCAATGTGACTGATGTCTACTACAAACCCACTGACTCCCATGGTTACGTTGACTATACCTTCTCACATCCTGCCTCCTGCATTCCTTTATCTCAATTTCTCCATCTAAACCACTCTGCGCCAAAGATAAGACTTTCCATTAAGACATCCCAGAAATCCTCTTTCTTCAGTAAACCTGGTGTGTTAAAAACGTTGCCTATTTAAAAAATGTTGCCAACCGAAACGTTGCCTATTTCCTTTGCTCCATAGATGCTGCCTCATCCGCTGAGTTTCTCCAGCATTTTTGTCTACCTTTGATTTTCCAGCATCTGCAGTTCCTTCTTAAACAACTGGTGTTTTACTTGTTGTGGATGTATCCATCACCCGCTTTGTCCAGCAGATCTGCTTTTGCTCCCCCTACCCCTAGAAGGAACAAGGATGACATTTCCCTGGTCTTAAACTTTCATCCCACCAACCTTTGCATTCAACACCTCATTCCCCAAAATTCCACCACCCTCCACTTGTTTCCACCATCAGTAACATTTTCTCATCGCCACCCTTAAATCTTCTCCCTCACCTCCATCCAGGGACCATAGCAGCTCTTTACCTTACTTTAGAAATACAGCATGGATACAGGTCCTTTGGCCCACCGGGTCTGCACTGACCAGCAATCACCCCGTACACTAGCACTATCTTACAAACTAGGGACAATTAACAATTTACAGAAACCAATTCACCTACAAACCTGTGTGTCTGAACTATGGGTATAACCTAGAGAAAACCCACTTGGTCACAGGGAGAATGTACAAACACCATACAGACAGCACCCATAGTCAGGATCTAACTAGATATCTGGTACAATATGGCAGCAACTCTACCGCTATGCCACTGAGCTCTTCCAGGTGAGATAAAGGTCCACATGCACCGTGTCAAACCTCACCTACTGGATTTGGTGCTTTCGATGAGGCCTACTTTACATTGGCGAGACCAAGCGTAGACGAGGTAATTGTTCCACCAAACATTTGCACCTAGTCTGTCAAGGCTTCATGGATCTCCCGGTTACTAGCCATGTTAACACCCCTTCCCATTCCCATTCTGACCTGTATGGCAGGCCCTGGGGCCACCTCCATTGCCAGAGTGAGGCCACACACAATTTGGAGGAACATCGCCTCATATTCTTCTTGAGCAGTTCACAGCCTAATGGTATGAACACTGAATTCTCCAATTTTCGGTAACAACCGCCCATTCCCCTCTCCCTTTCCTGTACCCTACCATCCCGGTGCACACCCCTTTCTCCCACTATCCCACCCCTCTATTTTTCATCTGCCCATGTTCCCTTCCACCTATATCCCTCCCTCTTGCTTTACATTTCACCCTACTTCTCTCCTTATCTTATACCCTTGTTACTCCTTTGCATCTCCATTCTTTGTCCAGCCATCTGCAAAACAAACCTCCTTCAACTGTATGCACCTTGATTCCCAGGCCATGTCCTGTCCCCGCCTTTGGAGATGATCAGCCATGATCACATTGAATGGCGGTGGTGGCTCGAAGGGCCGAATGGCCTACTCCTGCACCTATTGTCTATTGTCTATTGTTCCCAGCTTTATAGACAATAGACAATGTGATCATGGGTGAAAACGTTTTTCTTCATCTCCGTTCTAAATGGCCTACCCCTTATGTTAAACTTTGGACCCCTGGTTCTGCACTCCCCCAACACTGGGAACATGTTTCCTGCCTCTAGCATGTCCAGACCTTTAATAATCTTATACGATTCAATAAGATCCCGTCTCATCCTTCTTAACTCCAGAGTATACAAGCCCAGTCTCTCCATTCTTTCAACATATGACAGTCCCGCCATCCCGTGAATTAACCTTGTGAACCTACACTGCCCCCCCACGATAGCAAGAATATCCATCCTCAAATTTGAGACCAAAACTGCACACAATACTTCAGGTGTGGTCTCACCAGGGCCATGTAAAACTGCAGGACCTATTTGCTCCTGTACTCCTCATCTTGTTATGAAGGCTTTCTTCACTGCCTGCTTACTTTCAGTGACAAGGACCCCTAGATATCATTGTACTTCCCCTTTTCCTAACTTGACACCTTTCATATAATAATCTGCCTTCCCGTTCTTGCCGCCAAAGTGGATAAACTCATTTTTATTCACATTAAATTGCATCTGCCCACTAACCCAAACTGCCCATCACCCTGCATCCTCATAGCATCCTCCTCACAGGTCACATGCCCACCCTGCTTTGTGTCATCTGCAAATTTGCTAATGTTACTTTTGATTCCTTCATCTAAATCATTAATGTATATTGTAAATAACTGTGATCCCAGCACCAAGCCTTGCTTTACCCCAGGAACCACTAGTGGCCTGCCATTCTGAAAGGGACCCATTAATCCCTACACTTTGTTTCCTGTCTGCCAACCACTTTTGGTCCCCTAATTTGAAGAAGGACATTCTTGTTATTGAGGGAGTGCAGCGTAGGTTTACAAGATTAATTCCCGGGATGGCGGGACTGTCATATGCTGAGAGAATGGAGCAGCTGGGCTTGTACACTCTGGAGTTTAGAAGAATGAGAGGGTATCTCATTGAAACATATAATATTGTTAAGGGCTTGGACACACTAGAGACAGGATACATGTTCCCAATGTTGGGGGAGTCCAGAACCAGGGGCCACAGTTTAAGAATAAGGAGTAAGCCATTTAGAACGAAGACGAGGAAACACTTTTTCTCGCAGAGCGTGGCGAGTCTGTGGAATTCTCTGCCCCAGAGGGCTGTGAGGGCAGGTTCTCTGGATGCTTTCAAGAGAGAGCTAGATAGGGCTCTTAAAAATAGCGGAGTCAGGGGATATGGGGCGAAGGCAGGAACGGGGTACTGATTGGGGATGATCAGCCATGATCACATTCAATGGCGGTGCTGGCTCGAAGGGCCAAATGGCCTACTCCTGCACCGATTGTCTATTGACTTCCTGTTATTTTCTGTTGTTCTTTAATAGTTTCCCAATCCTCTGGCTTCCTGCTCATCTTTGTTATGTTATACTTCTCTTTTTTATTTTTATTTAACTATGTTATACTTCTCCTTTTGTTTTTATACTAAAACATAGAAACATAGAAATTAGGTGTAGGAGTAGGCCATTCGGCCCTTCGAGCCTGCACCGCCATTCAATATGATCATGGCTGATCATCCAACTCAGTATCCCGTACCTGCCTTCTCTCCATACCCTCTGATCCCCTTAGCCACAAGGGCCACATCTAACTCCCTCTTAAATATAGCCCATGAACTGGCCTCAACTACCCTCTGTGGCAGAGAGTTCCAGAGATTCACCACTCTCTGTGTAAAAAAGTTTTTCACATCTCGGTTTTAAAGGATTTCCCCCTTATCCTTAAGCTGTGACCCCTTGTCTTGGACTTCCCCAACATCGGGAACAATCTTCCTGCATCTAGCCTGTCCAACTCCTTAAGAATTTTGTAAGTTTCTATAAGATCCCCTCTCAATCTTCTAAATTCTAGAGAGTATAAACCAAGTCTATCCAGTCTTTCTTCATAAGACAGTCCTGACATCCCAGGAAAGTCTGGTGAACCGTCTCTGCACTCCCTCTATGGCAATAATGTCCTTCCTCAGATTTGGAGACCAAAACTGTATGCAATACTCCAGGTGTGGTCTCACCAAGACCCTGTAGAACTGCAGTAGAACCTCCCTGCTCCTATACTCAAATCCTTTTGCTATGAAAGCTAACATACCAATTGCTTTCTTCACTGCCTGCTGCACCTGCATGCCTACTTTCAATGACAGGTGTACCATGACACCCAGGTCTCGCTGCATCTCCCCTTTTCCTAATCGGCCACCATTTAGATAATAGTCTGCTTTCCTGTTTTTGCCACCAAAATGGATAACCTCACATTTATCCATATTATACTGCATCTGCCAAACATTTGCCCACTCACCCAGCCTATCCAAGTCACCTTGCAGTCTCCTAGCATCCTCCTCGCAGCTAACACTGCCCCCCAGCTTAGTGACATCCACAAACTTGGAGATATTGCCTTCAATTCCCTGATCCAGATCATTAATATATATTGTAAATAGCTGGGGTCCCAGTACTGAGCCTTGCGGTACCCCACTAGTCACTGCCCGCCATAGTGAAAAGGACCCGTTTATTCCTAATCTTTGCTTCCTGTTTGCCAGCCAGTTCTCTATCCACATGAATACTGAACCCCCAATGCCGTGTGCTTTAAGTTTGTATACTAATCTCTTATGTGGGACCTTGTCGAAAGCCTTCTGGAAGTCCAGATACACCACACCCACTGGTTCTCCCCTATCCACGCTACTAGTTACATCCTGCCTACATCCAGGACAAGGGGTCACAGCTTAAGGATAAGGGGAAATCCTTTAAAACCGAGAGGAGAAGAACTTTTTTCACGCAGAGAGTGGTGAATCTCTGGAACTCTCTGCCACAGAGGGTAGTTGAGGCCAGTTCATTGGCTATATTTAAGAGGGAGTTAGATGTGGCCCTTGTGGCTAAGGGGATCAGGGGGTATGGAGAGAAGGCAGGTACGGGATACTGAGTTGGATGATCAGCCATGATCATATTGATTGGCGGTGCAGGCTCGAAGGGCCGAATGGCCTACTCCTGCACGTAATTTCTATGTTTCTATGTTTCTATCCTCGAAAAATTCTATAAGATTCTTCAGACATGATTTACCTTTCGTAAATCCATGCTGACTTTGTCCAATGATTTCACCACTTTCCAAATGTGCTGCTATCCCATCTTTAATAACTGACTCTAGCAGTTTCCCCACTACCGATGTTAGACTAACTGGTCTGTAATTCCCCATTTTCTCTCTCCCTCCCTTCTTAAAAAGTGGGGTCACGTTTGCTACCTGCCAATCTTCAGGAACTACTCCAGAATCTAAAAAGTTTTGAAAGATTATTACTAATGCATCCACTATTTCTGGAGCTACTTCCTTAAGTACTCTGGGATGCAGCCTATCTGGCCCTGGGGATTTATCGGCCTTTAATCCATTCAATTTACCCAACACCACTTCCCGACTAACCTGGATTTCACTCAATTCCTCCAACTCCTTTGACCCGCGGTCCCCTACTATTTCCGGCAGATTATTTATATCTTCCCTAGTGAAGACGGAACCAAAGTAGTTATTCAATTGGTCCGCCATATCCTTGTTCCCCATGATCAACTCACCTGTTTCTGACTGCAAGGGACCTACATTTCTTTTAACTAATCTCTTTCTTTTCACACATCTATAAAAACTTTTGCAGTCAGTTTTTATGTTCTCTGCCAGTTTTCCTTCATAATCTACTTTTCCTTTCCTAATTAAGCCCTTTGTCCTCCTCTGCTGGTCTCTGAATTTCTCCAATTCCTCTGGTATGCTGCTTTTTCTGGCTAATTTGTATGCATCATCCTTCGTTTTGATACTATCCCTGATTTCCCTTGATTTCCACGGATGCACTACCTTCCCTGATTTATTCTTTTGCCAAACTGGGATGAACAATATTTGTAGTTCATCCATGCAGTCTTTAAATGTCTTTCATTGCATATCCACCATCAACCCTTTTAGAATTAATTGCCAGTCAATCTTGGCCAATTCATGTCTCATACCCTCAAAGTTACCTTTCTTTAAGTTCAGAACCATTGTTTCTGAATTAACAATGTCACTCTCCATCCTAATGAAGAACTCAACCATATTATGGTCACTCTTGCCCAAGGGGGCACGTACAACAAGACTGCTAACTAACCCTTCCTCATTACTCTATACCCAGTCTAAAATAGCCTGCTCTCTCGTTGGTTCCTCTACATGTTGATTTAGATAACTATCCCGCATACATTCCAAGAAATCCTCTTCCTCAGCACCCCTGCCAATTTGATTCACCCAATCTATATGTAGATTGAAGTCACCCATTATAACTGTTTTGCCTTTGTCGCACGCATTTCTAATTTCCTGTTTGATACCATCTCCAACTTCACTACTACTGTTAGGTGGCCTGTACACAACACCCACCAGCGTTTTCTGCCCCTTAGTGTTTTGCAGCTCTACCTATGCCGATTCCACATCCTCCAAACTAACGTCCTTCCTTTCCATTGCGTTAATCTCCACTCTAACCAGCAACGCTACCCCACCTCCTTTTCCTTTCTCTCTATCCCTCCTGAATATTGAATATCCCTGGATGTTCAGCTCCCAGCCTTGGTCACCCTGGAGCCATGTCTCCGTGATCCCAACTATATCATAATCATTAATGGCTATCTGCACGTTCAACTCATCCACCTTATTACGAATACTCCTTGCATTGCGACACAAAGCCTTCAGGCTTGTTTTTACAACGCTCTTACCCCTTATACAATAACGTTGAAAAGTGGCCCATTTTGATTTCTGCCCTGGTTTTGTCTGCCTGCCACTTTTACTTTTCACCTTGCTACCTATTGCTTCTACCCTCATTTTACACCCCTCTGCTCTCTGCTCTTGTACCCATCCCCCTGCCACATTAGTTTAAATCCTCCCCGACAGCACTAGCAAACACTCCCCCAAGGACATTGGTTCCATTCCAGCCCAGGTGCAGACCGTCCTGTTTGTGCTGGTCCCACCTCCCCCAGAACTGGTTCCAATGACCTAAAAATTTGAATCCCTCCCCCCTTTTTTCAAGCCACGTATTCATCTGTAATATCTTCCTATTTCTACTCTGACTGGCCCGTGGTACTGGTAGTAATCCAGAGATTATTACCTTTGAGGTCCTACTTTTAAGTTTATCTCCTAGCCCCCTAAATTCATCTTGTAGGACCTCATCCCTTTTTTTAACCTATATCGTTGGTGCCAATATGCACCACGACAACTGGCTGGTCACCCTCCCCCTCCGGAATGTTCTGCAGCCGTTCAGTGACATCCCTGACCCTTGCACCAGGGAGGCAACATACCATCCTGGAGTCTCGTTTGCGGCCACAGAAACACCTATCTATTCCCCTGAAAATTGAATCCCCTATTACTATTGCCCTTCCACTCTTCCCCCCCCCCCCCATCATGTGCCGCAGAGCCACCCATGGTGCCATGAACTTGGCTGCTGCTGCATTCCCCTGATGAGCCATCTCCCTCAACAACATCCAAAATGGTATACCTGTTTAGGAGGGAGATGAGCACAGGGGACTCCTGCACTACCTGCCTACTGCTTTGCTGGCTATTGGCCACCCGTTCCCTTCCGTCCTCTTACCTTTTACCTGCGGTGTGACCAACTCGCTGTACGTGCTATCCACAACTTTCTCAGCATCATGGATGCTCCAGTATGAATCCAGCCGCAGTTCCAATCATTCATTGCGGTCTGCCAGGAGCTGCAGCTGTACACACTTCCTGCAAACGTAGTCACCAGGGACACCGACCATATCCCTGATCTCCCACATGTTGCAGGCTGAGCAAACCACGCTGAGCATACTCTCCTTGATTTCCCTTGTCAGCCACAGTAACCTTTTCCTCCCCTTAGTATCTTACTTCCTCTTTGGTATGAACTGATCCTGGACCTTTCTCTCTCTACCATCCCCTCCAACGACAATCAGTCTAAAGAAAGCTCCCAAATCAATATTACAAAAGGTCACAAACCGACATCCTGACTCACCTATCCATTCCTTCTGAATACATGCACTCAGTCCACCAAGGCATGTGGGAATTCCCAGTTGCTAACCAACTTAACTCCCCTTCCCATACTGACATTTTTGGTCTGGGCCTTTTCCATTGCCATACACAAACTGGAGGAACAGCACCTCATATTCCACTTGGGTAGCTTGTAACACAATGGTATGAACATTAAATTATCTAATTATAGGTAACATCTACAAAACACCCTCCTTCCCCATTTCTCCCTATAAACCCCTCCCCTCCCTCCAGCCCTGGCTGACTATCTTTCCCCACCCTCTCCACATAGATTCCTAAACAGTTTATAATGCGTCAACCCTCTAGTTACACAATCCCATTCTCAACACTCTATTCCTTTCATCTCAAACCTTATGTGTGTTCATTTCTGTCCAAAATCTCTTCCTCACCAGTGCTCTTCTATCACCTGCCAAGCTTTGTCCTGTCCCTCCACTCTTCTAGCCTTTTTTCCACCCACTGATGTAGCTGGGACATGTTGGCCCGAGTGGGCAAGTTGGGCCGAAGGCCCTGTTTCCACACTGTATCACTCAATGATACTATGACACTCCTGCAATCAGTCTGAAAAAGGATACCGAACCAAAACATCACCTATCCACGGTTCTCCACAGATGCTGCCTGACCCACTAAATTACTCCAGCACTTTGTGTCAAATGCAAGATTCCAGCATCTCCATATCTCCAGACAGATCAATATTGTGGCTACAGGAGGTAGACACAAAATGCTGGAGTATCTCAGCGGGACAGGCAGTATCTCTGAAGAGAAGGAATGGGTGACGTTTCGGGTCATGACCCTTCTTCAAACTCAGACTTGTGGCTACAGGAGCTAGCTAGAGGCTAACTATCTTATGATGTGTGCTCATCTCCTGACACCACAGTTATTTTCACTATAAATCACAAGCCAGGATAATAACGGACTATTCTTCATATGTCTGAACTAGCAACAGTAACTCACAAGAAACCTGTCAACTTTCTTAAGCATTAATTCCATACACCACTGGTGCAGAGTGCCTATCATTTGTAGCAACAATAAAATGCATTGCCCTTGTTCACCAAGGTTTCTCTATTACCTCCCAAGCTTGTGATACTAACCATCAACACAAGGGTAGTGGGCGCATTCGAACACCACCACCTGCACCTTCTCCGCCGAGTGGCTGACCGCCCTGACTTGGAAACATATCTTCGGTCTTTCATTGTTGCGAGGTCTAAATTCCCGAATTGCTTTCCGACAGCATTGTGGGAATACTTCAGCAGAAGAACTACAGCTTTAACACTTAGGCTCACCAAGTCAAGAGTCAAGAGCATTTTATTGTCATGTGTCCCAGATAGGACAATCAAATTCTTACTTACTTACAGAATATGTAAACATAATAGAAAACGGAAGATAAAAGTTCAGCGTGTCGAAAGACCATGGACCATATATGCAGAATAAATAAAGACATAGTACAATAATAATTATAGACTGTTATTGTTCAGAGCTTATTTGATGTTGTGTTTAATATCCTGATGGCTGTGGGGAAGCAGCTGTTCATGAACCTGGATGTTACAGATTTCAGGCTCCTGTACCTTCTTCCCAATGCAACGGAGAGATGAGTGCGTGACCAGGGTGGTGTGGGTCTATGATGATGTTGGCAGCCTTTTTGAGGCAGCGACTGTGATAGATCCCTTCAATGGTGGGGAGGTCAGAGCCGGTGATGGACTGGGCAGTGGTCACAACTTTCTGCAGTCTTTTCCTCTCCTGGATGTTCAAGTTACCGAACCAAGCCACGATGCAGCCAGTCTGTGTGCTCTCGACTGTGCACCTGTAGAGGTGTGAGAGAGTCCTCCTTGACATACTGACTCTCTGTACTCTTCTCAGGAAGTAGAGGTGCTGATGTGCCTTCTTTATAATTGCATCAGTGTGCTGGGACCAGGAAAAATCTTCGGAAATATGCACGCCCAGGAATTTGAAGTTTTTTACCCTTTCCACCATCGTCCCGTTGATATAAATGGGATTGTGGGTCCCTATCCTACCCCTTCCAAAGTCCACAATCAGTTCCTAGGTTTTGCTGGTGTTGAGAGCCAGGTTGTTGTGCTGGCACCATTTGGTCAATCGGTCGATCTCACTTCTATACTCTGACTCATCGCCATCAGTGATTCGTCCCACAACAGTCGTTGGCAAACTTGTTGATGGAGTTCACACTATGTCCGGCTACACAGTCATGAGTATAGAGTGAGTACAGCAGGGGGCTGAGCACACAGCCTTGAGGTGCTCCTGTGCTGATTGTTATCGAGGATAACACATTTCCACAAATACGGACAGACTGTGGTCTGTGGATGAGGCAGTTGAGGATCCAATTGCAGAGGGATGCGTGGATACCCAGATCCGTGAGCTTGGTAACCAGCTTGGAACGAATGATGGCATTGAACGGCGAGCTGTAGTGAATTAGTAAAGGACAATAAATGCTGGCCTTGCCTGTGCCACCCAGGACCAACATATCAACCTGACCATCAAGAGCCACACTATTTCCATAACATGCCATTATTAGCACCTGCAAAGTGATACCAGAAAACACTATGAATGACAAATTGCTTAAATACCTATGACCAACAATTCTCAATGGAGTTTTTCTGTGGAGGTAATATGAAATACAGCACAGGAACAGGCCCTCCTGCCGAACATGCTGCACATTTAAACTAATTTGCAGTATAATGTGGATAAATGTGAGGTTATCCATTTTGGTGGCAAAAACAGGAAAGCAGACTATTATCTAAATGGTGGCCGATTGGGAAAGGGGGAGATGCAGCGAGACCTGGGTGTCATGGTACACCAGTCATTGAAGGTAGGCATGCAGGTGCAGCAGGCAGTAAAGAAAGCGAATGGTATGTTAGCTTTCATTGCAAAAGGATTTGAGTATAGGAGCAGAGAGGTTCTACTGCAGTTGTACAGGGTCTTGGTGAGACCACACCTGGAGTATTGCGTACAGTTTTGGTCTCCAAATCTGAGGAAGGACATTATTGCCATAGAGGGAGTGCAGAGACGGTTCACCAGACTGATTCCTGGGATGTCAGGACTGTCTTATGAAGAAAGACTGGATAGACTTGGTTTATACTCTCTAGAATTTAGAAGATTGAGAGGGAATCTTATAGAAACTTACAAAATTCTTAAGGGGTTGGACAGGCTAGATGCAGGAAGATTGTTCCCGATGTTAGGGAAGTCCAGGCCAAGGGGTCACAGCCTAAGGATAAAGGGGAAATCCTTTAAAACCGAGATGAGAAGAACTTTTTTCACGCAGAGAGTGGTGAATCTCTGGAACTCTCTGCCACAGAGGGTAGTTGAGGCCAGTTCATTGGCTATATTTAAGAGGGAGTTAGATGTGGCCCTTGTGGCTAAGGGGATCAGGGGGTATGGAGAGAAGGCAGGTACGGGATACTGAGTTGGATGATCAGCCATGATCATATTGAATGGCGGTGCAGGCTCGAAGGGCCGAATGGCCTACTCCTGCACCTAATTTCTATGTTTCTATGTTTCTAATCTCCTCTGCCTGCACATGACCCATATCCCTTCATTCCCAGCAAATTTATGTAAGGCTTTGTATGGTAGACCTCTCCAGAAGATTGGCACTTGGAATCCTAAGTGAGCTGACTGATTCGATCCAAACTTGGCTTGATGATAAGAGGCAGAATGTAGTGGTGAAAGGATCTTTTATTAATTGGAAGTCTTTGATCAGAGGTATTCGCCATGGACCAATACTGGACCCTTATTGTTTGTGATCACATTTAAGTCATTAATGTAGAATGTAGGAGTTATAATCAGTTTACGCTTGTCATATACAATTTGCTTTGTGGATAGCAAGTGCGGTTGTGTTAGGCTGCAGCAGAACATAGATCAGATAGAAAGTTGTGTGGAATGTTGGCAGATGGAAGCTGATTCCATCAAGAGCATCGTGATGCATAAGTCAAATAGAGGAAGGATAAACATAGTCATTGGAAGGATGCTAACGGATAATGATGAACAAAAGGACCTTGGGTTTCAGGTCCATTATTCACTAAAAGTTGCAACACAGGTCACCAGGGTAGTGAAGAAGGCATGTGGCATGTCTGCCTTCAAAGGTTAGGGCATAGAATATAAACGTTGGAACTTAACGTTTCAATTTTACAAAACGTTAGTTAGATTGCATGGAGTATCTGGTGCAGTTTCTGATGCCACAACATAGGAAGGACAAGGTTTAGCTGGAGTGCCGATGAGATTCATCAACATGCTGTTTGGATTGGAGGACTTGATTTTGGGAGAGATTGGATAAACTGGGTTAATTTTCCGTGGAGCAAAGAAGGTTGATTGATGACCTGAAGAGGTTTATAAAAGTATACGAGCCACAGATAGAATAGGTAGTCAGGCTTTTTTTCCTTGTGGTAGTGTATCAAAAACAAGAGAGGGTATAGATTGATGGTGAGGGAATAGAGTTTTAAAAAGGATTTGAGAGGAAACATTTTTACTCAGAGAGTGGTTGATATCTGGTACTTGCTTCCAGAGGAGTCAGATATAATCACTATGTTTAGGGGACATTTAGATTGAGACTTAAATATACAAAGTATGGAAGGATACAGAGCTAGTGCAGACAAATTGGATTAGTGGAGATGGGCAAAAAGCTCAGTAAGGTCACGGTGTGTTGAGTGACTGTATGAATTTGACAAATGGCGCTGAGGAAAATGTTCTGCCACCGTCTTAGAAACATAGAAAATAGGTGCAGGAGGAGGCCATTCAGCCCTTCGAGCCAGCACCGCCATTCATTTTGATCATGGCTGATCGTCCCAAATCAATAACCCGTGTCTGCCTTCTTCCCATATCCCTTGATTCCACTAGCCCCTAGAGCTCTATCTAACTCTCTCTTAAATCCATCCAGTGATTTGGCATCCACTGCCCTCTGTGGCAGGGAATTCCACATATTCACAACTCTCTGGGTGAAAAAGTTTTTTCTCACCTCAGTCTTAAATGGCCTCACCTTTATTCTAAGACTGTGGCCTCTGGTTCTGGACTCGCCCAACATTGGGAACATTTTTCCTGCATCCAGCTTGTCCAGTCCTTTAATAATTTTATATGTTTCTATAAGAACTCCTCTCATCCTTCTAAACTCCAGTGAATACAAGCCTAATCTTTTCAATCTTTCCTCATATGACAGTCCCACCATCCCAGGGATCAATCTCGTGAACCTACGCTGCACTGCATCAATCACAAGGATGTCCTTCCTCAAATTAGGAGACCAAAACTGTACACAATACTCCAGATGTGGTCTCACCAGAGCCCTATGCAACTGCAGAAGTACCTCTTTACTCCTATACTGAAATCCTCTTGTTATGAAGGCCAACATTCCATTAGCTTTCTTCACTGCCTGTTGTGCCTGCACGGCAACTTTCAGTGACCGGTGTACAAGGACACACAGGTCTCGCTGCACCTCCCCCTTACCTAACCTAACCCCATTGAGATAATAATCTGCCCCCCTGATTTTGCTGCCAAAGTGGATAACCTCACATTTATCTATATCATACTGCATCTGCCATGCATCTGCCCACTCACTCAACCTGTCCAGGTCACCCTGCAACTTCCTAACATCCTCTTCACCATTCACACTGCCACCCAGCTTTGTGTCATCTGCAAACTTGCCAGTGTTGCTCCCAATTCCCTCTTCAAAATCATTAATATATATGGTAAACAGTTGCAGCCCCACCAACGAGCCTTGAGGCACTCCACTCGCCACTGCCTGCCATTCTGAAAAGGACCCGTTCACTCATACTATTTGCTTCACGTCTGCCAACTAATTTTCTATCCATGTCAACACCCTACCCCATGCTTACTAAATGAAAATGCACGAGGAGCCAAAAAGCCTGCCCCTGCACACATTATTTTTCTATCTTGTAACTTGAAAATATGTAAGTGAGTTTCCCACGATAATGTTGTGAAACATAGAACCACAAATGTGTCACAGCCAAGCCCATTTCTAATTTATTGATATCTATAGACCAGATGAAATATGAGTATATTACATCCCAAGCTCTCATCTGAACTTGTGGTATTTAGCAATTGATATTTGCATAAGGATACAAGGTGTGCTTTTCAACATCAAATGACGAAGATAAATTTTCCCCACAGGTGAACACGATCATGGTTATATTTGAGTCAAATCATGCCACTCTAAAAATGTAATCAGCAATTCTGGTCATGTATCATCTCTGTACATCTAATAGCCATGTATTCAGATAAACACAACGTGCTGGATTACCTCAGCAGGTCAGGAGGTCAGGTAGCATTTCTGGAGAAAATGGGTGGGTGACTTTCCGGGTCAGGACATTTCTTCAGGCTGATTGTAGTTTGGGTGGGGGAAGGGAGGAACTGGAAGTGAAAATCATGACTGCAACAGATAACCTTTGGCAAGGAGGTTACCAGATAGGCCGCTTATTGGTGAGGGACAGGTGTGAGCTCTAGAGGTATACATTGTTGTGAATTGTGGAGCTGGTTAATGGACTTTTAATGGAGGAAGGGAGGGGAAGGAAGAGTAGGGGTAGGGAGGTGTTTGTTGAAGTTACCTAAAATTGGAAAATTCAGCATTCATACCGCACCAGCATCTGCAATTCCTTTTCATAACGTGTATTTAGATAACGTCTTTCATTGAAGCACTGCCATGGAAATGAGTACACTTCACAAAAAATGGGGTTTCACATGGAGGATAAGGAGAATCTAAAAGGAGGGGTCAGACTGTTTAAAAATATGATATTGCCCATTCAAGATAAGAATATTTTTTCTTCCAGAGAGTGAGCATTTGGAGCTCTATACCCTAATGACCAATGGAAGCACAGTCTTTGAATATCTTTAAGAAAGAAGTAGACATTTATTTAATAAGGAAGTAGATGTAAGATTACGAAATATTCACATGAACCCACAATTGTGGTTATAAATGGATTAGTTACGATTCTGTTGAAAGCTGGTTTAAAGGACCATGTGACTTCCTACTGCTCTTAATTCTAACGTTCATATTGTAGATATTGTTTTGAGAAACACACATTGTTGTTCACTCTAAGAACAATCACTTCAAATGATAAAAAAATAATTGCTCGATCTGCCATGGCCTGCTGGATATCACAGTTGCTAACCACCTTCCTTCCCATATTGAGCTTTCTGTCCTGGGTGAGGCCACACGGAAACTGGAGGAACAACACCTTATATAGGTAGATTACAGCCGAACTGTATGAACAATTAATTATCCATTTTTTGGTAACTACAAAACGCTCCATCTCTCTTCTTCCTCCCTATCTCCCCTTACATTTCACCCTCTCCTCCCCTGTGCCCCATCTGTACTCACAAATTATTTCTCCACCTACATTCCTTCCTCTAGTTTCACAATTTGCAACTTTCCAACCCTTTTGTCTCACACCTTCTGTCTTTTCATCTTTGGTCTTTGTCCACCATCTTCCTATCAAAACCGCCCCTCACCTGTAGCAACCTGCCGGGCTTTGTCCTGACCCTCCCGAGTACCAGCTTTCTTTCCCTCCCCAACAATCAGTCTGACGAAGCGTCCCAACAACAAAACGTTGTATACCGGCATCTACAGTTCCTTGTATAGACCAAAACATTTGTTTGTGTTTCTCTTTCCATGGTTCCTGCCTAATCTAATGAACACTGTCAGAATTTTCTGTTTTTACTGTCAGGTATTAATAAAGCTAATTCAGGCTGGCATCCAACACAGTTAAGCCCCTTTATATTCCCCCTCTTGTTCACTCACCAACTCCATTGACTGGCAATTCCACACTCAAAATCTCAACTGACTATCCCTCTCCTCTTGCAGAAGTGCCAGTCACCAGCCAGTTACCACCATCCATGTCCCACAAGGCACCAAATGAAATATTTGAAGATAGACACAAAATGCTGGAGTAACTCAACGGGGCAGGCTGAGTTACTCTAGAGCAGTGGTTCCCAACCTTTTTTTGGCCATGCCCCACCTAATCACCTCTAAAATCCTGATGCCCCCCCTTGCTTTCCCTTGAGAGAAAACGGAGGAAATAGATATTATAAGGGTAACTTAGCAAAAGCTCTTTGAATCGCATTTCTAAATCCAATTCAATAAATAAGGTTCTCCCATGACCTCGCGCGCTTTGTGCGACGTGCATGAAGAGCGATGGCACGGTGATTATGTAATAACTACACAATAAAGACCTTTTTTTCCCCCAAAAAATTATTTACTCAAAATAACATCTGAAACATAAGCTACATATGTTTACACAGAAAAGCTGGAGAAACTCAGCGGGTGCAGCAGCATCTATGGAGCGAAGGAAATAGGCAACGTTTCGGGCCGAAACCCTTCTTCAGACTGATCGGTGGTGGGGGTGGGTGGGGACAAGAAAGGGAAAAGGAGGAGTAGCCAGAAGGCTGGAGGGTGGGAGGAGACAGCAGGGGAGCTGAGGAAGGGGAGGAGACAGCAAGGACTAACAGAATTGGGAGAATTCGATGTTCATGCCCCGGGGGTGTAGAGTCCCCAAACGGAATATGAGGTGCTGTTCCTCCAATTTCCGGTGCTGCTCGCTGTGGCCATGGAGGAGACCCAGGACAGAGAGGTCGGAGGCGGAGTGGGAGGGGGAGTTGAAGTGCTGAGCCACCGGGAGGTCAGCTTGGTTATTGCGGACCGAGCGGAGGTGTTCGGCGAAACGATCGCCCAACCTCCGCTTGGTCTCACCGATATAGATCTGCTGGCATCTAGAGCAGCGGACGCAATAGATGAGGTTGGAAGAGATGCAGGTAAACCTCTGTCGCACCTGGAACGACTGCTTGGGTCCTTGAACGGAGTCGAGGGGGGAGGCAAAGGGACAAGTGTTGCATCTCCTGCGGCCGCAAGGGAAAGTGCCCGGGGAGGGGGTGGACCGAGAGGGAAGGGAAGAATTGACAAGGGAGTTATGGAGGGAGCGGTCTTTGCGGAAGGCAGATATGGGGGGAGATGGGAAGATGTGGCGAGTAGTGGGGTCACGTTGGAGGTGGCGAAACTGACGGAGGATTATTTTTTGTATGTGACGGCTGGTGGGGTGAAAGGTGAGGACTAGGGGGACTCGGCCCTTGTTGCGAGTGCGGGGATGGGGAGAGAGAGCAGTGTTGCGGGGTATGGAAGAGACCCTGGTGCGAGCCTCATTTATGGTGGAGGAGGGGAACCCCCGTTCCCTGAATAGTGAGGACATTTCAGATGTCCTGGTGTGGAACGCCTCATCCGTGGAGCAGATGCGGCGTAGACGGAGGAATTGGGAGTAGGGGATGGAGTCCTTACAGGAAGCAGGGTGGGAAGAAGTGTAGTCCAGATAGCCATGGGAGTCAGTGGGTTTATAGTGTATGTCGGTTAGAAGTCTATCACCTGCAATGGAGATAGTGAGGTCAAGGAATGGTAGGGAAGTGTCGGAAATGGTCCAGGTGTATTTCAGTGCCGGATGGAAATTAGTGGTGAAGTGGATGAAGTCAGTCAGTTGTGTGCGGGTGCAGGAGGTGGCACCAAAGCAGTCGTCGATGTAGCGGAGGTAGAGGTTGGGGATGGGGCCCTGGTATGTATTGAACAAGGATTGCTCGACGTAACCTACAAATAGGCAGGCATAGCTGGGGCCCATGCGTGTGCCCATAGCTACGCCTTGTATTTGGAGGAAGTGGGAGGAGTCGAACGCGAAGTTATTGAGGGTAAGGACCAGCTCCGCTAGGCGGAGGAGAGTGTCGGCTACATATGTTTACCTGATGGAAAATCCCCAAAAATAAAAATCGAAAATTTGGACCCAGACCTCCTCAGTCGCGCTCAATTGCCCCCCTTAAAAATCAAATTGCCCCCCTGTGGGGCGTACGCCACATTGGGAACCACTGTGCTAGAGGTTGTTTTGGGTTGTGACCCTTCTTCAGACTTCAGAATAATTTGATTGGAAAAGGCTCCAATACCTATATATAAACAAATAAACAGTTCTAATAAAAGGATAGTGCAATATCTTTGAGGATTTCTGACTCTACATCGCTGCCTTTTGCTACATTTAGACATTTCCACACAACTACCCCTTCCTCCGTAATTGTCAAGTCTTCTAATGTTTTTGCAGATTCCCCGCTTGAAAGGGATTTGATTTATCTACCCCGAAATGATGAACTAGATTCACTCAGACCAAACACTTCTTTTCCACCTTTTATTTTCTCCTCCTTTTATTTTGGAAGATTAGTCTTTAGCAGTTTTAGCAGTTTTAGTCTTTCCAGGTGAAAAACCGGCTGCCAATCGGGTCTGTAGAAAATCAGTCCTGCTTGCCTTTTCTGGCTATCGCGACAGTCATTTCGGACAGTCCTCCTGATTTACTGTTCAAGTTTCGCAGCCCGCAAGTCTTTTCTATCTTCTTCCCTGGCTTCTGGTGCTGTGTGCCCTTTTGAAAGCCCCGGGCAGAACTCGGCAGGCTGGGGTTCCGCCCACTTTAATCACTGTCTCGTGATTTCAATGTAGCATTTCTCTGCACCTGTTCTTTCATTTCAGTTTGACTTGACACCTCCCACTCGATCTTCCAATGGAACCACTTGGGAGATCGACGCTTTAAAGTCAAACTTTGAAGTCCAGGTTTGAACTTGGTCTTTATAGGCTACCAGTCGATCTGTTGTGGTGCTTGGGAAAGTTGTGCCCAATTGCGCAGCACAAAAAATGTCTTTTAGAGCATTTTCTCGTTCTCTTACTGTAATGACTCCTGTCAAAGAGATGGCCTCCGACTTTGGATCGTTTAGGGCTTTTTCCTTGCCAAGAAACCTCTTCGCTGCTCTCCAAATCCATGCGACTGTCTTGATCAGTCGAGTTAGAATGCTGAACCGCTTGACATCAACAAGGTTCTGAATAGCTGACCCTGCAGGTGGTCTCTTAGGGTTTGTTGGTTCCGGTTCTTGGTTCCCGACTTTGGCTCTTAATAGTGCTGCAACAAACGCTTTCTTCTGTAACTTGTTGATGTTCTCTCCGGCAGTGGCAGCCAGTTCTTTAGATGATTTTATTGGCCAAGCACTCACAGGCAACACCAGGAACTTCGGTCCATTTTGCCACTTCGAATACTGATCAAGGTCTTGAGGGCTGGCACCTCTGGTGATTACATCAGCGATGTTTTGTGGGCCAGGAATCCACCGCCAGTCCTGAATGTTGGTGCTTGTTTGAATCTCTCCAATCCGATTGGCGAAGAATGTCTGAAATCCGTAGCTTTCTCGCTGTATTGCACCAAGGATTGTTTGGCTATCCACAAGATGATACCACTTCTCCACTTGAATTTGACTGTGTAGCTCAAAATACTTCTTTAAGCATGAGGCGAACACTGCTCCGCACATCTCTGCTTTAACAGCGTCTCCTCTGTGGTCCAAGGGAGTTAACTTGGCCTTGGATTCCACAAGTCTGACAATTGGGCCATGGTCTGAATCCCATCTCAGGTACATCACCGCCCCGTAGATGTGCTCACTTCCGTCAGAAAAGGTGATTCCCAACGGTTCAGTTGCGGAGCAAGAGGGAGTCAGTGCCCTGACGAACTTGACTTTTCCGTTGTACATACTCTTCAAAGAGCTTAATTGCATCCTCCCTGAGTCCATCTGAGAGTGCCATGTTCCATGTGTATCTGACCGAACAGCTTCCCTCTTTTGCTTCTTGGAAAGCTCTGCGTACTAGAATCGCTCCCTTTTGCTTAACAGGAGCCACTATGCCGACGGGGTCATATAGCCATGCTACCTGGCTGAGAAGCTCTCTTCTTGTTAGGGGATTTGGCGTCTGATTTTGATTTGCTCTTGTAGAAGGCCTTGACCAAGCCGCATCTTTTTCTTTCTCTTGGAGAAATTGATTTCCACCATAATGTGGAGCATGTCCTCTTCAACAATGTAGCCCAGACCAAGTGCCTTGTTATCATCATCATGCATTTGGTTTGGTAGGATCATGGTTTTTGTTTTGCTTTTCTTTAAAGTATCACTGTCCTCCTTCTTCCCACTTTGGCCAGATAGAACCCAAGGCTTGAGCTCAAACCCACCAGCTTTCAGGATTCGTTCCACATTTGCCGTGATGATTCTCAACTGTTCGAGGCTGTTGTGAGATGTGAGGATGTCGTCAACATAGCTGTCTTTCTGGAGTACTTGCTGCTCATCCTTGAGGTGTGTAAAAGAAGGAAGATTAGCAGTCTCACGCATTGCTAACTGTGCAATGCACCCCACAGCTTTGTCCCCGATGTTCACTCTTGTGATAGCATACTCTCCCAGCTCTTTGTCCTCGGAATCTCGCCAGAACCTTCTTTATGTCTCCCAGAGCAGCATAGATTCCGCCTCTGAATCTGAGGAGGACGGTGCAAATTTGGTTGAGGACGTCTAGATCTTTCATCAGCAAATCATTTAAGCTGACACCATTGCACCTTTGGCTGCTGTTCCACTCTAGTCTCACTGAGGTTGTGACACTCCAACAGTCTTTCCCAGTGGTCCATCCCACAGAATGAGATCTCCAACAGTTCTAATCCTCTGAGGCGCTAGCTGACCTTCTCTATGGCTTATGAGCAAATGTATCTCTTTTGGTCTCACAAGTTCCTCAAGTGGGACGTCTGGAAAGAACTTTTGCAGCTGCTGTGGTGTCACATGTTTGTGAACATCTGCAATGCTGTCCAATCCATACCAAACTAACTGATGTAACTTGAGTGTGCCCTTGGGAGTCTTCACTCGGATCTTTAGAAGGTAGCGCCTCGTCTCTACGTGGACCTTCATCCCCCCAACTCCATGGACGATAAGCGTGATGTCTTCACTCCTAAGGCTCAGTCTACTCGCAGCCTTGTGAGTTCTGTAGTTGGTATCTGAAGCCAAGTCAATTAATGTCCCAACCTTTTGTCCAGCATTTGCTCCGACCTCCAGAAGCATCATAATCACTGGGTACTCGTGCAGTCAACCTTCCTTTAGGAGGCTTGGCTGATGCTTTGCAGCGTTGAAGGCTCTTGATGCAGTGTTGGAGAACACATCTCGGCATTGGTCCACTGTATATTTCTTCTTGCCTTTATCTTCCTCTGGACCAAATTTATTCCTTCTCTGATCCACACTGCTTTTCCTCATCTCATAATTGGGGCACAGGTAAAAATGATGCTCAGGAGTCTGTTCATCCTTGCAGATTTGATTTTTACACAGATATGGAGGTTTGCAGTATGAACCATCATCATGAACTTCAAGACACTTTTTGCATGCTCCCAACTTCTTTACTGCAGCTCTTTTCTCTGTCAGCTTCAGCCCTCGAAACTGCTTGCAGAAGTACAGCTTCCTTTTATGCTTTACGTCCACAGATTACACAACTTGTGTGGTCATTTCCTGACTTGGTGGACTTGGTTCTGGCATGTCTTGGTTCAGTCCGAGTTTCCTTTCTACTCGGCTCCTCGTCCCTCAGTTGCTCGAGCTGTTCGTATATGCTCTCCTGCTCTTTGAGAAATGACAAGAGACTGTCAAACCGTTTCTCTGGTGCCACAGCATTCTTCTTGTCAGCTACATGAAAGACCCCTCACATCCCAACCATGGACTGTTTGCCCTCCTCCCATCAGGGAGGCGGTACAGGAGCCTCAGGTCACGTACCAGCAGGATGAGGAAAAGCTTCTATAACAACACAATCACACTGCTGAACTCGGAGTCCCGACGATAGATTTCTCTGGTCCCTCCGTCCCCCTTTGTTTAATCATTCTGTATTTCCTGATTATTCTGTATCTTCTCTCTTTCTATTTTTTTCTTGTTTTTTTTTCTCTTTATGTACAACTACTACGGACTGACGCAAAACTGCATTTCGTTGTACTGATACTTGTATTTGTGCGATGACATTAAAGTTGAATTGAATTGAATTGAATTGAATTGAATGAACCAGCCATTCCTTCTTGAGGGTTTCTGGAAGCTTGGTTTCAATTGATTTTGTCATCAGTGGATTTTTAATAGCGCCTGTGTCTCCGAGATCGCTCAAGTCCTTAAGCGCCTTTTCCACAGCTTGAATTAATTCCACTATTTTACGTGGCTGATGTCCTCTGACTGGTGGGATTCTCTGAAGCTCCTCCACTATCTCAATAGCAATAGCTGTTTGATTTCCAAACCGGTTCTCTAGGACACGAAATATATCATCTGCAGTGTTATAACTTGTGAGGCGGAGGTCTCGTAATTTTGTCCTCCAGACTGTCCAGCAATTGAACCTTCTTCACCTCATTTGATCCAGTGGGTTCACCTTGCTTTTGCAGCTTCCCAATCCTTTCTCCATCTATAAAAGTCACGCTTGTTTCCAGTAAACTTAGGAAGGGCAGTGGGTCTCAGTCTGATGGCAGGTGAAGGATAATTGAAAGCATTCGCCATTGTGCTAATCCTTCAGCGTCCTTCTTTATTCTTGCCTGTATGAAGTCAGCCTTCCTGGAAACCAGCTTGGGGACCAGAAGCTCGAGTGTTCTTAGGTGTTTCTGGAAGCTCTCGTGCTCATCCAGAGAGACCCAACGTTTCCACCAACTGTACGTCTCCTTTGCAGTCTCTACCAGTTTCTGCAGGTGGTTAAGCATGAATTCATATGCTTCTTGGTTGCTATTTGATGGTGCGGTGGCAGCAGCAAGTTCACATGCACCATCTGCTGTCTGTAGTGAGGTGGATAATTCAACATTTCCAAAGTTTGCCCATAGAGTGTCCTGGATGAGCCCTTTGACCTCTTTTAGTTTCGACTCACACTCCTTTGCAGTCTTTGCCAGGTCGGTTTTTTGCTGTTCAGTTAACACAGTTTCCTCATCTGCGTCCAGCTCCGCCTCCAGCTCTGCAATGAGTCCAGCCTCCACATCGTCATTGGCTTCCATGACTTTTTCGGCCTCCTGCATGAGTTTGTTGAAATTGTTCCTGAGCTCCTCTTCAGACATTTCTTTATGGTTCCTAATGATGCTGTTAACAAGGCGAGAGAATGCCCGTTTTGCTGTTGTCCTCTCCACCTTGAGCTGCTCAGCTGACTTTCCAGTAACTTCATCAGCCATGTTTTATCTTGACTTAACGGTCTCTTTTCCCGGTTTCCAGATCTCCTGGTCACAACGGTTTTTCACTGTCAAGTCTTCTAATGTTTTTGCAGATTCCCCGCTTGAAAGGGATTTGATTTATCTACCCCGAAATGATGAACTGGATTCACTCAGACCAAACACTTCTTTTCCACCTTTTATTTTCTCCTCCTTTTATTTTGGAAGATTAGTCTTTAGCAGTTTTAGCAGTTTTAGTCTTTACCAGGTGAAAAACCGGCTGCCAATCGGGTCTGTAGAAAATCAGTCCTGCTTGCCTTTTCTGGCTATCGCAACAGTCTTTTCGGACAGTCCTCCTGATTTACTGTTCAAGTTTCGCCGCCTGTAAGTCTCTTCTATCTTCTTCCCTGGCTTCTGGTGCTGTGTGCCCTTTTGAAAGCCCCGGGCAGAACTCGGCAGGCTGGGGTTCCACCCACTTTAATCACTGTCTCGTGATTTCAATGTAGCATTTCTCTGCACCTGTTCTTTCATTTCAGTTTGACTTGACAGTAATGCTACACAATTTTGACTTTAGCTCAAATTTATCAACGAAAAAAACGAGATAATTGAGCAATGAATGATGTACAACTAATTTTTATTGATTTATAAAACATGAATTCCTCCACAGGGTAAAGAAGTGAAACTGTCCTCTTGTACAATTTCATCTGATCAACAAGTTGCAAAGTAATATTCACCTTTCACAGTCCCACCCTCTGTACTGCTTGGTTCCAACCGCACCCTCATGGCTAGATCTCACGGTGCGACCTGATGCAAGATGTCACCCGAGTGAAGTGGTCGTGGTCCAGTAAGAGTTCCGCATGATATAGCGGGAGGTAGATAAAGAGTTCCGACGGTACTCTGCAATTCTGTCATTTTTGCGAGTGACTTGTCCGTCTCCCGATCTTTCCCGTTAATCGTGAATGAACATCGTGGACTGTAGTGTAGTTAATCACGTGGCACAAATGATGTTACTTTGTTGTCACACACTATATTGATTTTTTCACCCGAGCTCTTCAATGAGCTGAAGAATAATCTGTGTTTTTTTAGACAAATGTTGTTTGGTGTGATGCACCTTCTCTCAATATGTGCAAGAAGTCGTCTTTTTATTTTGTCAAATGTGAATAAAGACTGTGTCTCACATTGACCGTGATGATTGTGTTATTTTATGATCTACTGAGAGGTGAAACTTTCAGTCTGAAGAAGGCTCTCGACCCGAAACGCCACCCGTTCCTTCTCTCCAGAGATGCTGCCTGTCCCGCTGAGTTGCTCCAAGCAACTGGTGTCTATCTTCAAAGGACTGACCACCGGGCTGGTTGTCGGGGCTGGCATGTTGCGTTTCACAGACCGAACTTGGGACGGGACTGGAGTTGGGAGGGAAAGGTGGGGGAGTCGAGGGAGAGACAGATGGGGGTGTCTTCATTTAGTGGCGGTGGGTGTCTGTCACTGAAACAGGCAGGTGAGATTTCACATTCACCTTGTGTGTGCCTCTCTCTCTCTCTCTCTCCCTCCCTCCCTCTCACACAGGCATGAATGGATGAACTCCACGGGCCAGGCAGTATCTACGGAGGGAAATGGACAGGCAACCCAGTCTTCAGGCTGCCTTATGTCTCTCTCCATCCCCCCCCCCTCCCCCCAACTCCTGCCCACACACACGAATGCTGGAGAAAATCAGCGGGTGCAGCGGGGCCGAAACGTTGTCTATTTCTTTTGTTCCATAGATGCTGCTGCACCCGCTGAGTTTCTAAAGCATTCGCGTGTGTGGGTGGGAGTTGGGATTCACCCTATCCACATCAATACTGAACCCCCAATACCGTGTGCTTTTAAGTTTGTATACTAATCTCTTATGTGGGACCTTGTCGAAAGTCTTCTGAAAGTCCAGATACAACACATCCACTGGTTCTCCCTTGTGTTTAAGAAGGAACTGCAGATGCTGGAAGATCGAAGGTACACAAAAATGCTGGAGAAACTCAGCGAGTGCAGCAGCATCTATGGAGCGAAGGAAATAGGCGACGTTTCTGGCTGAAACCCTTCGTCAGACTGATCAGTCTGAAGAAGGGTTTCGGCCCAAAACGTCGCCTATTTCCTTCGCTCCGTAGATGCTGCTGCATCCGCTGAGTTTCTCCAGCATTTTTGTGTACCACTGGTTCTCCCTTATCCACTCTACTAGTTACATCCTCGATAATTCTATAAGATTTGTCAGACATGATTTACCTTTCATAAATCCATGCTGACTTTGTCCAATGATTTCACCATTTTCCAAATGTGCTGCTATCCCATCTTTAATAACTGATTCTAGCAGTTTCCCCACTACCGACGTTAGACTAATGGGTCTGTAATTCCCCGTTTTCTCTCTCCCTCCCTTTTTAAAAAGTGGGGTTACATTAGCTACCCTCCAATCCTCAAGAACTACTCCAGAACCTAAAGAGTTTTGAAAAATTATCACTAATGCATCCACTATTTCTGGGGCTATTTCCTTAAATACTCTGGGATGCAGCCTATCTGGCCCTGGGGATTTATCGGCCTTTAATGCATTCAATTTACCTAACACCACTTCCCGGCTAACCTGGATTTCACTCAGTTCCTCCATCTCATTTGACCCCCGGCCCCCTGCTATTTCCGGCAGATTATTTATGTCTTCCTTAGTGAAGACAGAACCAAAGTAGTTATTCAATTGGTCTGCCATGTCCATGTTCCCCATCATCAATCACCCGTTTCTGACTACAAGGGACCTACATTTGTTTTAACTAATCTTTTTCTCTTCACATATCTATAAAAACATTTGCAGTCAGTTTTTATGTTCCCTGCCAGTTTTCTTTCATAATCTATTTTCCCTTTTCTAATTAAGCCCTTTGTCCTCCTCTGCTGGACTCTGTAATTCTCCCAGTCCTCTGGTAGGCTGCTTTTTCTGGCTAATTTGTACGCTTCATCTTTTGTTTTGATACTATCCCTGATTTCCCTTGTTATCCACGGATGCACTACCTTCCCTGATTCATTTTTTTGCCAAACTGGGATGAACAATTGTTGTAGTTCACCCATGCAGTCTTTAAATGCCTTCCATTGCATATGCACCGTCAACCCTTTTAGAATTAATTGCCAGTCAATCTTGGCCAATTCACGTCTCATACGCTCAAAGTTACCTTTCTTTACGTTCAGGACCCTTGTTTCTGACTTAACAATGTCACTCTCCATCCTAATGGAGAACTCAACCATATTATGGTCACTCTTGCCCAAGGGGCCATGCACAACAAGACTGCTAACTAATCCTTCCTCATTACTCAATACCCAATCTAGAATAGCCTGCTCTCTCGTTGGTTCCTCTACATGTTGGTTTAGAAACCTATCCCGCATACATTCCAAGAAATCCTCTTCTTCAGCACCCTTGCCAATTTGATTCACCCAATCTATATGTAGATTGAAGTCACCCATTATAACTGTTTTACCTTTGTTGCATGCACTTCTAATTTCCCGTTTGATGCCATCCCCAACTCCACTACTACTGTTAGGTGGCCTGTACACAACTCCCACTAGAGTTTTCTGCCCCTTAGTGTTTCGCAGCTCTACCCATATCGATTCCACATCCTCCGAGCTAATGTCCTTCCTAGCAGTCAGTGCCTCCACATCAGGTGCAGGACATTTGTTGTCCATGTGTCCACTTATAATCAATTCAAATACCATGACACCATTTTATGTTATTAACCATAAAACCTTGGAGGACATTATACAACATTTGAAATCCTCCTCCTGCTGCCTCGATATTCTACCAACAGGCCTTTTCAAAGGTGTATCAAACTGCATGACCTCAGACCTATTATCTAAATGGTGGCCGACTAGGAAAAGGGGAGATGCAGCGAGACCTGGGTATCATGGTACACCAGTCATTGAAAGTAGGCATGCAGGTGCAGCAGGCAGTGAAGAAAGCGAATGGTATGTTAGCTTTCATAGCAAAAGGATTTGAGTACAGGAGCAGGGAGGTTCTACTGCAGTTGTACAGGGTCTTGGTTAGACCACACCTGGAGTATTGCGTACAGTTTTGGTCTCCAAATCTGAGGAAGGACATTCTTGCCATAGAGGGAGTGCAGAGAAGGTTCACTAGACTGATTCCTGGGATGTCAGGACTGTCTTATGAAGAAAGACTGGATAGACTTGGTTTATACTCTCTAGAATTTAGGAGACTGAGAGGGGATCTTATAGAAACTTACAAAATTCTTAAGGGGTTGGACAGGCTAGATGCAGGAAGATTGCTCCCGATGTTGGGGATGTCCAGGACAAGGGGTCACAGCTTAAGGATAAGGGGGAAATCCTTTAAAACTGAGATGAGAAGAACTTTTTTCACACAGAGAGTGGTGAATCTCTGGAACTCTCTGCCACAGAGGGTAGTTGAGGCCAGTTCATTGGCTATATTTAAGAGGGAGTTAGATGTGGCCCTTGTGGCTAAGGGGATCAGAGGGTATGGAAAGAAGGCAGGTACGAGATACTGAGTTGGATGATCAGCCATGATCATATTGAATGGCGGTGCAGGCTCGAAGGGCCGAATGGCCTACTCCTGCACCTAATTTCTATGTTTCTATGACCTTCTACAGATTGTAAACACGTCCCTTCTCTCAGGTGTCTTCCCACAGGCCCTAAAAACTGCTGTTATCAAGCCTCTCCTAAAAAAGAACAACTCAGACACCTCACTACTGAACAATTATAGACCAATACCTCCCATTTCTCAGTAAAATAATTGAAAAAGCTGTTTTTAAGCAGCTGAACAATTTCGTGTTAATGAACAGCTGTTTTGATGTCTTCCAGTCAGGATTTAGACCACACCACAGCACCGAGATGGCTCTTGTTAAGGTCTTCAATGACATTCACTTAAACACAGACAATGGCAAAATTTCAGTCTTAGTATTACTAGATAACCATATAATAACCATATAACAATTACAGCACGGAAACAGGCCATCTCGACCCTTCTAGTCCGTGCCGAACACATAATCTCCCCTAGTCCCATATACCTGCGCTCAGACCATAACCCTCCATTCCCTTCCCATCCATATAACTATCCAATTTATTTTTAAATGATAAAAACGAACCTGCCTCCACCACCTTCACTGGAAGCTCATTCCACACAGCTACCACTCTCTGAGTAAAGAGGTTCCCCCTCATGTTACCCCTAAACTTCAGTCCCTTAATTCTCAAGTCATGTCCTCTTGTTTGAATCTTCCCTACTCTCAGTGGGAAAAGCTTTTCCACGTCAACTCTGTCTATCCCTCTCATCATTTTAAAAACCTCTATCAAGTCCCCCCTTAACCTTCTGCGCTCCAAAGAATAAAGCCCTAACTTGTTCAACCTTTCTCTGTAACTTAGTTGCTGAAACCCAGGCAACATTCTAGTAAATCTCCTCTGTACTCTCTCTAGATCTCAGTGCTGCATTCGACACAGTCGATCACAACATATTACTAGACCGTCTGGAAAACTGGGTGGGACTTTCGGGCACAGCATTAAAATGGTTTGAATCCTACTTGAAGGACAGGGACTACTTTGTGTCTATAGGTAATTACGCATCCGAGCGTGCAAAAATTACAGGTGGAGTTCCCCAGGGCTCCATTCTGTAGTTTGACATCTACATGCTTCCACTGGCTCAGATCATGAAAAACATTAAAATATGTTACCATAGTTATGCAGACGACACCCAAGTCTACATAACAATATCACCAGGAGACTACAGTCCAATACAAGCACTGAGTAGATGCATTGAGCAAATCAACGATTGGATGAACCAGAATTTTCTCCAATTAAACAAAGAAAAACCTGAAATCATTGTTTTTGGAGCCAAGGAAGAACGATTAAAAGTTAGCACCCAGCTTCAAATGGTAATGCTAAAAACAACAAACCAAGCCAGAAACTTAGGAGTAGTTATGCTCAGACCTGAACTTCAACAGCCACATAAAAACAGTCACAAAGTCAGCCTACTATCACCTAAAGAATATATCAAGGATTAAAGCATTTATGTCTCAGCAGGATTTGGAAAAACCTGTCCATGCATTTATCTTCAGAAGCCTCGACTAATGTAACAGTGTCTTAACAGGTCTCCCTAAAAAGTCGATCAGACAGCTGCAGTTAATTCAGAACGCTGCTGCTCGAGTCCTGACTAACACCAAAAAAGTAGATCACATTACTCCAGTTCTGAGGTCTTTACACTGGCTTCCTGACTGTCAAAGAATTGATTTCAAAATACAGGTGCACAGCCTTTTATCCGAAAGCCTTGGGACCAGACACTTGTCGGATTTCGGACATTTTCGGATTTCAGAATGGAAGATTTTTAGCGTAGATTAGGTAGGTAGCGCGGGCGGCTTGAAAAGTCTGGAGCAGCTGCCTCCTCCCCGGAGACCGGGAGAATCATTGCATAAATGTTAGTCAGTTAGTTTGGAGGGATTTTATGTGGTGGTGGCGGTGTAGGGGTGAAGGGGGAAACTTTAATTCTTAGTCCCCTACCTACCTGGTCGGCGACTCCCAACCTCGCGGAGCTGGGGGCTCCGTCCGGCCGCGGGCGGCGCCGGTTGTAGCTCCGACCCCGGCAACTCTACCCCTGGCTGCGAGGCGCTCCAAATCCAGCGCGGCCCGCGGCCGGACGTCCCAGCTCCGAGAATGTCAGGAGTCGGCGGCATCGCAGCGCTGGGATACCAGCGGGGAGCGGGCAATGCCTTACCGGGTCGCCGTGCGGCAAGCTCCGGAGCGCTGTGGCCGCCTTCTTCCAACATTCGCGGAGCGTCGCTGGATTTGGAGCCGCGGAGCTGGGGGCTCCGTCCGGCCGCGGGCGGCGCCGGTTGGAGCTCCGACCCTGGCAACTCTACCCCTGGCTGCGCGGCTCCAAATCCAGCGACGCTCCGCGATGTTGTGTGTCGGCGGCCACAGCGCTCCGGAGCTTGCCGCACGGCGACCCGGTAAGGCATTGCCCGCTCCCCGCTGGTATCCCAGCGCTGCGATGCCGCCGACTCCCGACATTCGCGGAGCTGGGGCGTCCGGCCGCGGGCCGCGCTGGATTTGGAGCGCCTCGCAGCCAGGGGTAGAGTTGCCGGGGTCGGAGCTACAACCGGCGCCGCCCGCTGCCCCACCGGCCACAGCGCTGCGGAGCTTACTGCACGGCGACCCGGTAAGGCATTGACCGCTCCCCGCCTCTCCGACCAGGTAGGGGACTAAGAATTAAAGTTTACCCCTTCACCCCCCTTCACATAAAAGCCCTCCAAACTAACTGACTAACATTTAAGTAATGATTTACAGATGTTTAAGCGTCTCCCGGTCTCCAGGGAGGAGGCAGCCGCTACAGTAGTACAGACCTGGGTTGACCGTGGGTCGTTTTGGGTCAAGTTTGGCGCCAAACGCGAGCTTTGGTGCGCAGACGACATCTGGAAAAAATGGCCGGTTTTCGGAGCTTTTCGGTTTCTGGAACTCCGGATAAAAGGTTGTGCACCTGTACTACTGTTGGTTTACAAAGCACTGAATGGTTTAGGGCCAAAATACATTTCTGATCTTCTGCTTAGCTACGAACCACCCAGACCTCTCAGATCGTCTGGGACAGGTCTGCTCTGTGTCCCCAGAGTCAGAACTAAACATGGAGAGGCAGCATTTAGTTTTTATGCACCACATATCTGGAACAAACTCCCAGAAAACTGCAGGTCTGCTGCAACTCTCAGCTCTTTTAAATCTAGACTCAAGACTTTTCTGTTTGCCACTGCCTTTCAGTAAACAATACAATTTATTAATTACCTATACTGCACTGTAACTTCTATTCCTGGTTTTATTCTATTTTAAATATTTTATTTGATTGCTTTTAATTTTGTAATTATTTTATCTGAATAATCTAATAATCATTTTACATCTAAATTTTATATGTGTTTCTTTCCAATGCTTTTAATGTTTTATGTAAAGCACTTTGAATTACCTTGTTGTTGAAAGGTACTATACAAATAAACTTGCCTTGCCTTCCTTTCTATTGCGTTAATCTGCTCTCTAACCAGCAACGCTACCCCACCTCCTTTCCCTTTCTGTCTCCCTCCTGAATATTGAATATCCCTGGATGTTCAGCTCCCAGCCTTGGTCACACCAGAGCCATGTCTCCGTGATCCCAACTATATCATAGTCATTAATAGCTACCTGCACATTCAACTGCACCTTAATACGAATGCTCCTTGCATTGAGACACAAAGCCTTCAGCCTTGTTTTTACAACACTCTTACCCCTTATACTATTATGTTGAAAAGTGGCCCTTTTTTATTTTTGCCCTGGATTTGTCTCCTGCCACATTTCACCTTGCTACCTATTGCTTCTACCCTCATTTTACACCCCTCTGTCTCTATGCTCACACATTTATGAAACCCTTTCCCTTTAACTCCATCCACAACTATCCCATTCGACACCCCACCCTCCTTATTCAGTTTAAAACCACCCGTGTAGCAGTGGCAAACCTGCCTGCCAGAATGCTGGTCCCCCACCTGTTAAGATGCAATCCGTCCCTTTTGTACAGTTCCCCCTTACCCCAAAACAGATCCTAGTGATCTAAGAATCTAAATCCCTGCCCAGTGTACCAGTTCTTCAGCCACACGTTCAGGTCTCATATCTCCCTGTTCCTGCTCTCGCCAGCACGAGGTACTGGAAGCAAACCGGAGATAACAACCCTGGAGGTCCTGCTTTTCAGCATTTTTCCGAGCTCTCTAAAGTCATGATTCAGAATATTCATCCCCTTCTTTCCGACATAGTTTGTGCCGACATGCACTACCACTTCCAGCTGTTCACCTTCGCCCATGAGGATTTTCTGCACTCTGTCCATGACATCCTGGATCCTGGCACCGGGAAGGCAGCACACCATCCTTGCATCCCGTCTGTTGCCGCAGTAACCCCTGTCCGTACCTCTCACAATGGATTCTCCCACTACAATGGCGTTGCCCGACTTAAGCCTTTTTGGTTTTGGCTCAACAGCCCTATTCACATCGGAAGCCAATCCGCCGCTCAGTGTAAAAACGTCTTCTGTCCCGACAGCTTCTAAGTGGGTGAACCTGTTCACAAGAGGTACAACACCCGGGGACGTTTGCATTCCATGCTTCCCTCCCTTTCTCACTGTCCCCCACCTTCTCTCTTCCAGTACCTAAGGTGTAACAATCTTACTGTAGGACTTGTCGAGGAACGACTACGTTTCTTGGACAAACCTGAGGTCATCCACTTGCTTCTCCAGTTCTCCAAAACGGCCCTTCAGGAGATCTACCTGGATGCACTTCTCGCATTTGTAGCAGCGAGGCACCAGCGGTGTCCTTGACCTCCCACATACTGCAAGCATCACACTGAATCAGCTTGCCTGACATCTCCTTCTTTCATCTCTCCCTCTCAAGTGTATTGCATAGCAATTTCATAGCAAAAGGATTTGAGTATAGGAGCAGGGAGGTTCTATTGCAGTTGTACAGGGTCTTGGTGAGACCACACCTGGAGTATTGCGTACAGTTTTGGTCTCCTAATCTGAGGAAAGACATTCTTGCCATAGAGGGAGTACAGAGAAGGTTCACCAGACTGATTCCTGGGATGTCAGGACTTTCATATGAAGAAAGACTGGATAGACTCGGTTTGTACTCGCTAGAATTTAGAAGATTGAGGGGGGATCTTATAGATACATACAAAATTCTTAAGGGGTTGGACAGGCTAGATGCAGGAAGATTGTTCCCGATGTTGGGGAAGTCCAGAACAAGGGGTCACAGTTTAAGGATAAAGGGGAAATCTTTTAGGACCGAGATGAGGAAAACTTTTTTCACACAGAGAGTGGTGAATCTCTGGATTTCTCTGCCACAGAGGGTAGTTCAGGCCAGTTCATTGGCTATATTTAAGAGGGAGTTAGATGTGGCCCTTGTGGCTAAAGGGATCAGGGGGTATGGAGAGAAGGCAGGAACAGGATACCGAGTTGGATGATCAGCCATGATCATATTGAATGTCAGTGCAGGCTCGAAGAGCCGAATGGCCTACTCCTGCACCTATTTTCTATGTTTCTATGTAGTCTCCTCCCCTCAGCTTCCTCGCCGAAGACTCTCGAGCCAAAGACTCACACTTTACTCACAAGACACTTCCCTCACTGCCGCTCTCTAAGAGTCTTGCTTATATTGACTGATAAATTGCCTAATTTACCAATTTACAAACCAAATTCCTCAGTTTTCATCTGTTCTCCCTGCACTGACTCACTTCTCTCCTCCCACTTGGGCTAGAGCCAATCAGTCTTATCTCTTGCTAATCTTCTCCTGCTGTTGCTTCCAAATCTACAGCAGCTCTGAGCAAAGATCTTAGAGCAGAGCAAGATGGGTTACTCTCACGCAAACGTGTAGTACACTCATGGGCGGATTCATGGGTGATTATAGGACCCATTTTAGCGACCAGTCCCTGCCATCTTGTTCCACCATCTTGCTTCCGGCCAAAGATCGAAGATTTGTTTCCGAGGCGGGGACAGGGAGTGTGGGGCCCGGGCCAGCGGGGAGAGGGAGTGAGTGGCCCGAGGCAACGGGGAGAGGGGGTGCGCGGCCCGGGGAGAGGGAGTGAGCGGCCCGGGGCAGCGGGGAGAGGGGCATAGGCGGGGGGGGGGGGGGGAGACATTGTTGTGTGGGGGCAGGCGAGGGAGTGCCAGGGGGGGGGAAGAAAGAGTTGAGGGATGGGATAAGGCCTAGTGTGTGTGGAGTTGCGGGGAGGTTTACAATGTTTCTTATTTAATGCCCCTTGTCTAGTCTGAAATAGTTGCAGTTCATCATTGGATCAGAAGAAATATAATTGTGTGTGTTATATGATTATATACATTTATATCACATTCATGTATGTGTGTTTATAAACATTTTATTCTTTAACAAGAATTAACACAATTATGAACTAACAGAATTATGAATCTAACCCTATATCACACACAAAAACTTCCACCGCAATGTCAATTACCCTGCGAGTCGGGTCGGTTCCGGTTACTCCAAAATCAACTCAAAGACTGCTTGTGAGCCATTTAAAAAGAAATGATTTAAAAAACATTAAAAAAGACAATTACCAGAGTCAAATTTTATTCTTGACAAGAAGTATGAACTGACAGAATTATGAATCTAACCCTATATCACACACACAAACTGTTGCCCCGCAACATTGATTACACTGCGAGTCGGGTCGGGTCAGGTCAGGTAGGCTCCGGTTACTAAAATGGGCGGGGAAATAAGCCCAGGATCCCCTCCGTAGCGTACAACACGTCAGCACATTGTATTTTGCAGGAGTGGCCTATCTTGCTCTGCTCTGCTCTGCTCTGATCTTTGGCTCTGAGTAAAGTCTGCATATGATTTGCCTCTCCTTTTCAACTGTTTTCCCTGCACTGACTCACTTCTCTCCTCCCACTTGGGCTAGAGCCAAAACCCTTCTTCAGACTCCTCTCTTTCTATACTCAATACTCTGACTGATGAAGTCCAATGCACCAAAACCCTTTTTGACCATCTTATCTACCTGCGACTCGACCTTCAGGGAACTAAGGGGGAAAAGATAGAATAGAGGTATTTAGAGATGAGTTCGGTGGGGCAGGAGCAGGCAGAAACAATGGGCCTGCCAGGGCAGTCCTGTTTGTGAATTTGAGAAAGGAAATAGAGGTGCAGAGTTGTGGAACGATAATATTTGACGCTGTGTGGGGGGATCGCTGAAAACAATATGGTCTGTGATGCCATGGATAAAGGTGGACTGGTGTTCATCAGTGTTGTTACGGTTCAGGGGTAAGTAGGATGGTGTGTAGGAACAGCTGGTTTAAACCGAAGATTGATACCAAATGCTGGGGTAACTCAATGGGACAGCCAGCATCCCTTCTCTCTAGAGATGCTGCCTTTCCCGCTGAGTTACTCCAACTTTTTGTATCTATCTTAAGCAAAGATCTTAGAGCTGAGCAAGATGGGCTACTCCTGCGAAATACAATGGGCTGACGTGTAGTACGCTACAGAGAGGGTCCTGGGCATTTTTCCCCGCCCATTTTAGTAACCGGACCCTACCTGACCCGACCCGACTCGCAGTGTAATCAATGTTGCGGGGCAACAGTTTGTGTGGGTTAGATTCATAATTCTGTCAGTTCATACTTCTTGTCAAGAATAAAATTTGACTCTGGTAATTGTCGTTTTTAATGTTTTTTAAATGTTCTTTTTAAATGGCTCACAAGCAGTGTTTGAGTTGATTTTGTAGTAACCGGAACCGACCCGACTCACAGGGTAATTGACATTGCGGGGGAATTTTTGTGTGTGATATAGGGTTAGATTCATAATTCTGTTAGTTCATAATTCTGTTAATTCTTGTTAAAAAATATGTTTATAAACACACATACATGAATGTGATATAAATGTATATAATCATATAACACACACAATTATATTTCTTCTGATCCAATGATGAACTGCAACTATTTCAGACTAGACAAGGGACATTAAATAAGAAACATTGTAAACCTCCCCGCAACTTCACACACACTAGGCCCTATCCCACCCCTCAACTCTCCCCCCCGGCATTCCCTCGCCTGCCCCCACACTACAATGTCTCCCATCCCCCTCCTATGCCCCTCTCCCTGCTGCCTCGGGCCCCACACTCCCTCTCCCCAGGCCGCACACCCCCTCACCCCACTGCCCCGGTATTTAGAGATGAGTTCGGTGGGGCAGGAGCAGGCAGATACAATGGGACTGCCAGGGCAGTCCTGTTTGTGGATTTGAGAAAGGAAATAGAGGTGCAGAGTTGTGGAACGATAATATTTGACGCTGTGTGGGGGGATCGCTGAAAACAATATGGTCGGTGATGCCATGGATAAAGGTGGACTGGTGTTCATCAGTGTTGTTACGGTTCAGAGGTAAGTAGGATGGTGTGTAGGAACTGCTGGTTTAAACCGAAGATCGATACCAAATGCTGGGGTAACTCAATGGGACAGCCAGCATCCCTTCTCTCTAGAGATGCTGCTTTCCCGCTGAGTTATTCCAACTTTTTGTATCTATCTTAAGTATGAGGAGGTGATTGCTGGATGCCTGGCGTCAGCACGATAGATATCAAGGCCACTTCGCAAGACAGCGAGTCAACAGCATTGTTTGGTTGCTACATGTTTCCCGATGGTACGTTTTACAATTGACTGGCTTGGCTTTTGCAACACTTTAAAAGTTCAGAAGTTACACAACGGCGTTTTGTAAATGGAATCGTTGTCCTGTTTTACATATATTTTACTATTTGACTTTGCAACAAGAACCGAGGCTGATCGATAATAATGACCCTGAGCGCCATCGTTGAATTTCCAAATCCACCCCCAGCAACCTCTCAATACCAGTCTAAAGGGTCTCGACCTGAAACGTCACACATTCCTTCTCTCCAGAGATGCTGCCTGTCCCGCTGTGTCTATCTACCCTCAATACCAATGTCCGGAAATGGATTAATAATAGGGTTAGAGAACCATTCTTAAAACATTTGTAAAATTCCATTACAGATATTTACTGAAACATTCCAAGTTATTGAATTAATTTTGCATGGCATTATTTTGAAAAAAATTAAGCCTCTTCTTCTTCCCCATAGCCCTCGCAAAATAAGCAAAGGCTAATGTCTAAGGAGTTTGTCATAATTTAAATCTAAGAATTACGTCTACCCGTTTTTTTTCGAAATTAAAATGACTATGACTGACAACATACAAAGAGTAAAGTGGTGCAGTTTTACTTTATTCTCTGAACCACGTTTACCGAGTCTTCGCCCAAAGTTTTACAATTTCACTCATATAAACTGTCAGTCGTCAGATTGTTCTCATTAAAATGCTTCGGAAGCAAAACGATAAACGTAAGCGAACGGTTTGGGGGAAAAATGAAACAAAGTGCTGAACTTACCCAGCGATGTCCCCAAGTATCGATCGTTAACAATTGCCCCTTGTTTCCATTTTGAGATTTTAAAAAACCGATTAAAACAAAGGGAATCTTCCAGCAAGGACGTGTGACCAGTTTCTTCAAACGTTACACAGGAGGGACCTTTTCTCGGCATTGAAACGAGCGCCTAACATTTCCTCCCGTCACTGTCTTCAGAAAGAGAAAGGCTTGTAACCAGCTCCGAAACACAAGGCAAGCTCCACCCCGCAGCAGAGCACGCAGTACGACCACACGATTCGCCAGGGAGTTGGGAAATACGCCATAAATCCCTACATGTCCTGGAACACGCGAGGATGGAGTTGTGAAAGTTTAATACGGTTGAACGGAAAGATGTGTAGGAAGGAACTGCAGATGCTGGTTTAAAAAAAAGATAGACACAAAAAGCTGGAATAACTCAGCGGGACAAGCAGCATCTCCAGAGAGAAGGAATGGGTGACGTTTCGGATCGAGACCCTTCTTCAGGCTGGTTAGGGATAAGGGAAACGAGAGATATATATGATGATGCATAGTGATAACAATGAATGAAATATATGCAAAAAAAGTAACGATGATAAAGGAAACAGGCCGTTGTTAGCTGTTTGTTGGGTGAAAATGTGAAGCTAGTGCGTTTGGGTGGGGGAGGGATAGAAAGGGAATGCTGCCTGAAGTTGGATAAATCAAATTTCATACCACTGGGTTGTAAGCTGCCCAGTCGAAATATGAGATGCCGTTCCTCCAATTTGCGTTTAGCCTCAGTCTGACAATGGAGGAGACCTTAGACAGAAATGTATGTGTGGGAATTGGAGAAACAGCATCTCATATTAAGATAGGAGGAGGGGAATTGGTCTGCCAACAGTCATAAAATACAACAAGATACATGAAACATGAAATGATAGTGACCAGTACAAAGTCCAGGATTGGGGATGTACAAAGATTGAGGGGGGGGGGGTAGGGTAGTCAGTCTGCCCCACTACAGAAGGGGGAGGAGTTGTACAGTTTGATAGCCACAGGGAAAAGGGATCTCCTGTGGCGTTCTGTGTTGCACCTTGGTGGAACCAGTCTGAAGGTGCTCCTCAGGTTAATCAGTGTGCCATGGAGAGGGTGAGCTGTACTGTCCAAGATGCCCTGCAGTTTGAAAGGCATCCTCACCTCCAAGACCACCTCCAGTGAATCCAACTGCACCACCAGGACAGAGCCGGCCTTCCTGATGATCTTGTTAATTTTGTTGCAGCCCTCGGCCTTCACCTCGCTACCCCAGCACACAACAGCATCTTGCAGCAGATATTGAAAGAGTGGAGCCTCCTCGGAAAGTACAGACAGCTCTTTCCCATCTTATACAGTGCCTGCGTGTTCCTAGACCAGACCAGATTACTGTCCAGGTAAACTCCAAGGTACCTGTTCTCCTTGGTAAACTGCACATCCACACCCTAGATGGACACAGGGGTGTTCCTCACCTCCTAAAGTCCACCAGTAACTCCTTAGTCTTGTCGGTGTTGAGCTGCCGGTGATTCTTCCCACACCACTCAACAAAGTAATGGACTTTGAATCTAACTTCTTTACTCTAAAGAATCTAACTTCTTTACTCTGAGGGGAACAATGATGTTGTCCCTGGTCTCTCTGAAGAAGCTAGAATCAATGTTAGAGATATATTTTTGGTGTCAGATCTTTGTAGATTGCAACATCCATTCAACCCAATTTACCTGGTTAGACAACGTCAAGGAATCAATCCAAAATAGAGACACAGGCTGCTGGAATCTGGAGCAAAAACTAACTGCCGGAGGAACTCTGTGAATTGAGCAGCATCTGTGGGGGAAAGGAATTGTCTACATTTTGGGTGGAGGCCCTGCATCAGGATCAAGAGGGAATATAGGCAGCGTAATATTGAAAGGGGGAGGTGTGAGACAGGAGGCTGTAGGTGATAGGTGAAAAATGATGGGTAAATGTTAACTCAAATTTCACAGTACCTTAATTGGTACGTGACAATAAACTGACCTTGAAATGGAAGAGGGTGGCTGTTGTTAGGCAGAGGCAGGTGGGTGATAGGTGGAAGCATCATGAGGAACTAAAAGGCAGATAGAGCCACCTGTGCAGGGGTGGAAATCACTTCTAAAGCACGGAGGGGACACAATGGGGCCTGACATCGAGGACAGGCGCCGGCAACCTACGGCCCGCGGGCCAGATCCAGCCCCTAACCCGAAATCATCCGGCCCGCGGGCGTATTTTTTTTTTATTCGTTTTTGCGACCTGGGAACTGCAGCCAGTCCCGGGGCACGCAGAGACCTGGATGCTACAGCCAGACCTGGAGCAAGCGAGCAGACCTGGGCACTACAGCCAAACCTGCCAGCCAACCTGGGAACTGCAGCCAGTCCCAGGGCACGCAGAGACCTGGATGCTACAGCCAGACCTGGAGCAAGCGAGCAGACCTGGGCACTACAGCCAAACCTGCCAGCCAACCTGGGCACTACAGCCAGTCCCAGGGCACGCAGGCTACCTGGGCGCTATAGCCAGTCCCGAGGCAGGCGAGCCGACCTTGGAACTGCAGCTAGTCCCGAGTCCAGATTCTAGGAGGTGGTGGCCTCCAACTGGAATCAAGCCGGTCGCGGAGCCTGTGTGCGGACTTGCCATCACGTAGCTGGCTGACTTTGGAGGCTGTGGTGGCGTTGCTGCTGCGACTCGACTTCGGAGGCTTCGGTTTTGCTGCAACGTTTCACAAAGCACGTCTGGCTGTAGCTACCAGGTCGGCTGCGTGCCCTGGGACTGGCTGTAGCTACCAGGTCGCCTGCGTGCCCTGGGACGGGCTGTAGCTACCAGGTCGGCTGGTAGGTTTGGCTGTAGTGCCCAGGTTGCCTGTGTGCCTCGGGACTGGCTGTAGCGCTGATGCCAGCTTGCCTGGGGGGGATTGTCCCCCACCTTTCAAAAAATGCGGGGGGGGGGGGCGGGGGGGGGGGGGGGGGGGCAGCCCCAGGATTTCCGCACATGTGGTTGGGGGAGGGGGGGCGGGTTGCGAAGGTGGAGAGTGAACTACTGGGCGATATCAAGATTGCAAAGGTTACCAGTGTCGGAGTCAATTAACAATATGATAATGGGGAATGGGATAATCTTTCTGGAAGATTAGAGTGCATGGAATCCAAGGGGAGCTAGCCAACTGGATTAAAAAGTAGTTTGGAGAAAGGAGTCAAACGATAATCGTGGAGGGTTACTTTACTGATTGGAGGTGCGTGACCAGAGGCATGTTACAGGGATTGGTATGGGGTCCACTGGTTTTAATCATCTAAACAATATGAATGACAATGTAGTTCACATTGTTAATAAAGCTGGTGGACACGAACATTGGTGGTATAGTGGACAATAAGGAGGGATATTTAAGATTACAACAGGATATAGATCAGTTGGGAAGATGGGCCAAGGAATGGCAAGTGGGAATGCAACATCTCCAAGTTTGCGGATGACACGAAGCTGGGGGGCAGTGTTAGCTGTGAGGAGGATGCTAAGAGGCTACAAGGTGACATGGATAGGTTGGGTGAGTGGGAAAATGCATGGCAGATGCAGTATAATGTGGATACATGTGAGGTTATCCAGTTTGGTGGCAAAAACAGGAAAGTAGACTATTACCTGAATGGTGGCCGATTAGGAAAAGGAGAGATGCAACGAGACCTGGGTGTCATGGTACACCTGTCATTAAAAGTAGGCATGCAGATGCAGCAGGCAGTGAAGAAAGCGAATGGTATGTTAGCATTCATAGGAAAAGGATTTGAGTATAGGAGCAGGGAGGTTCTACTGCAGTTGTACAGGGTCTTGGCGTGACCATACCAGGAGTATTGCGTACAGTTTTGGTCTCCTAATCTGAGGAAATACATTCTTGCCATAGAGGGAGAACAGAGAATGTTCACCAGACTGATTCCTGGGATGTCAGGACTTTCATATGAAGAAAGACTGGATAGACTCGGTTTGTACTCGCTAGAATTTAGAAGATTGAGGGGGAATCTTATAGAAACTTACAAAATTCTTAATGGGTTGGACAGGCTAGATGCAGGAAGATTGTTCCCGATGTTGGGGAAGTCCAGAACAAAGGGTCACAGTTTAAGGATAAGAGGGAAATATTTTAGGACCGAGATGAGGAAAACATTTTTCACACAGAGAGTGGTGAATCTCTGGAATTCTCCGCCACAGAAGGTAGTTGAGGCCAGTTCATTGGCTATATTTAAGAGGGAGTTAGATGTGGCCCTTGTGGCTAAAGGGATTAGGAGGTATGGAGAGAAGGCAGGTACAGGATACTGAGTTAGATGATCAGCCATGATCATATTGAATGGCAGTGCAGGCTCGAAGGGCCGAATGGCATAATCCTGCACCTATTTTCTATGTTTCTATGTTTCTACTCTTTGCTTCCTGTTTGCCTGCCAGTTCTCTATCCACATCAATACTGAACCCCCAATACCATGTGCTTTAAGTTTGTATATTAATCTCTAATGTGGGGCCTTGATGGATCCTGGTCCAAAACGTTGCCTATCTATGTCTTCCAGGGATGCAGCCTGGCCCACTGAGTTACTCCAGCACCTGTTTTTGTTTAATCCACTAACTGCAATTCCTCATGCCCACTAAAGATTTAGTTCCAATAATCCTTAGTTTTGAGTATTTCTATTCTGAACGTCAATGGATGCCCTAAGTGAAAAGGTGGGGGGTTGAAGGGTGGGGTGGGGGTTATATTTCCGTGTCCCTGGTTGAGAAGGGTTAAATGGTGAATTTTTATGGTCCACTACGTCCAAATCACAGATTGCTGAACAACAAAACTGTGATCATAGAGGTCATGAATTCATGTGGCGACAAGGTTAAAACTCTGCAAGCCAACACTGAGAGGTGTTCCTCCTGTGAATTGATTCAGTGAGACTGGATGGAAATCTTACAGGGAAGACAGTCACTGCGGAATTAAGAGGTCATCCACACACTTTCCTGACTGCAGGTTGGAACCACAAGCCTCTCCACCCTCTGGCACAGTGGTGCAGCAGTAGAATTGCTGCCTTACAATGCCAGAGACCCGGGTTCGATCCTGACTATGAGTGCTGTCTGGAGTGTGCAAGTTCTCCCTGTTGGTTTTCCTGGGGTGCTTCGGTTTGCTTCCACATTCCAAAGATGTACAGGTTTGTAGGTTAAGTGGCTTCAGTAAAGATCGTAAATTGTATCCATTGTGTAGGATAGTGCTAGTGTATATGCATCGCTGGTCGGCATGCACTCGGTGGGCCGAATGGCCTCTTTCCATGCTGTATCTCTAAAGCTAACAAAACTAAACCAAGTACAGTCATCAAAATGTGCTACGAGGTACCTAAGTGATAAATGGCCCGCATGGGTTGAATATGCTCAAGCCCTGCTGACTGAAATATTGGGAAGAGGCAAAGAAAGTACTGACTAAATAAGCTCCTAAACTTAGTCAGATGACTGCAATAGCCAGTGTGTATGGGGGAAAGAAATTGTGATTTCAAAGTTAGAGAAGGAGTTACAGTAGAAACGACAAAACAAGAAATAAGTAAGATCTGTGGGAAGTAGCAAAGGGGGAACAAAGGATTCAGCTGCAGTCTCTACCTTGGCTGTCTGTACCCGGTACAGGTATCTTGGGTGTACCTGGTACCAAGTAGGTTATACCTGACAATTTTACATGCGGTATTTTAGGAAAAGGAAAAAGCAGCTATGGGATGCAAAGCTGTGAATCAGGAACTACAGTGGTCACAGAAAAATGCAGAAGACTTCTGATCATGGACTCCATCTACACTTCGCACTACCTCGGAAAAGCAGCCAAAATATCACTTTTCATTAGCTAGAGTGCAGTTCATCAGCTACAGTGCGGTCCTAACCGCCTATCTACCACATTGGTGACCTCAGAACTAACTATCTGTTATTGGACTTCATCCTGCACTAAATGTTTTAGAAACATAGAGACATAGAGAATAGGTGCAGGAGTTGGTCATTCAGCCCTTTGAGCCAATACCGCCATTCAATATGATCATGGCTGATCATCCCAAATCAGTACCACGTTCTTGCTTTAACCCTGTATCCTTTATCTGTGCACTGAGGATGGCTTGATTGTAATAATCTATAGTCTTTTTGACTGGATAGCATGCAACAAAAGGTTTTCACTGTACCTTTGTACTAGTGACAATAATAAACTAAGTAAACATAATCATAGAATTGTCCCACTGGTCATTCCTCTTCTCCCTGCTCCCGTATGGCAGAACGTACAGAAACCTGAAACCGTGCACCACCAGAATCAGGAACAGCATCTTCCCCTCTGTTATCAGGCTGAATGGTTCTTCGATAAGCTCGGGTACTGTCCAATTCACCTCTTATCCACTGCGGACTATGTCTATGAAACCGATGTAATGCAAAGATGAGAACTGTATTCTAGTATCTTCCCTTTTGCTCTATCTACTATACTTGAGTCAAACTTGATTGTGCAGCTCAGTTTAAAGGGGTTTGATGTCCAACTTTGGGGCTGCTGGGGTAGATAGAGGGGATGGTAACGTAGATTGGGGAGAATTGGATGAAGTAGCATGGAGGTATGGGGAAAGACAGTGAGAGAGGCAGTGTAAGATTTGGAATTTCTACACCCTGGAGTGAAACTCAGGACCTAACACCATCCACAGCCATCGAGTCTGCTCCTGTGAACAAATCTACCACCCACAGACCCCAGAACAAAGGCAAACCAAGTGGACATTACATACATATTTGCCCAATTCATACATATCTCATACTTTCCTAATCCCCAGTCTATCCCATTGTGGAAATAAAAAGGACAGCCCAATCTTTGAACACTCCATCAACCCCCACGAGTTATTTGAATGAGTGTCCACCAGCAGAAGGACCTGCTTAGGTTCTATGACAAAGAGGAGACAATTCTCCTGCAGATGTGTCTGAGCCCCATGGTATTCCGTGTAGAATTCTTCAGTTTGCAACATTTTCCAAATCAGACCTTGTAGAATTAAATTATTTCTCTCAACCATGCCACTTGACTGCGAGTGGCACGCAGTGTGGAATTTCAGGCTTCTGCCCAATAAGGACGCTACCTTCTGCGTGTCCTAGGCATTGAAATGGGTGGCTTGATCTCAGCATTACCCAAGCTGCAGAATACTGGGGGAAAGAGCAGCAGCACATGAAGGAGGCTGTATTGATGGTGGTGGGAAGTGATAGATTCAAGATTCAAGAGTTTATTGGCATGTATCCCTGATAGGACAATGACATTCTTGCTTTGCTTCAGCACAACATAACATAGTAGGCATGACTACAGCACACATCAGTGTGTCCATATACCATTATATAAATATATACACACTTGAATAAATAAACTGATAAAGTGGAAATAAACAGATAATGGGCTATTAATGTTCAGAGTTTTGTCCGAGCCAAGTTTAATAGCTTGATGGCTGTGGGGAAGTAGCTATTCCTGAACCTGGTCGTTGAGACTGGATCTGACGGATGGTTTGAGCAAATGCATTCAGGAAAAAGGTTTAATTCTCAAGGATATCATGGGCCAAAACTAAACAGACAAACTGCCTCACCCACTGAGTTTCTCCAGCATTTATATCTACTTTCCATTTTCTAGCATCTGCAGTTCCTTCTTAGACAAACACAATATACTGGAGTAATTCAGCAGATCAGGCATCATCTATGGAGAAAAGGAATAGGTTATATTTTGTGTCGGAATCATTCTTCAGACTCAAGGGTTTCGACCCGAAACGTCTCTTATTCCTTTTCTCCAGAGATGCCGCCTGACCCGCTGAGTTGTTCCTGCATTTGGTGTCTATCCCAACGGGTCTGCCCTTGGTCTAGTATTATTATAAAAGTATGATATTAGTTTTTGTGAATCAGCCTTAATATTCATTGCTTCTTCTAAAGGGTCTAAAAATATAGTTTGAAATCTATGTGTATATTTCTTCATAAAGTCACACATCTGTATATATTAAAAAAATTGATTATCCTTCAGTTTAAATTTTAATTTTAAATGTTGAAATGATAACAGTTTACCCAATTCATACATATCTCCTACTTTCCTAATCCCCAGTCTATCCCATTGTTGATATGTTTTGTCGATGAGAGGTGGTTTGAATGCGGGTTGTTCAATAGTGGGGTTAGTACTGATAGATTATTTAATTTCAAGGATATTTTATTTGTTTCCAAATTCTTACTGTATTGTGAATAATTGGATTCTCCTTATATATTATACTATTCAATTTTATCGGTGAGAGCAAGATCGTTCCTATATCGTACGGATAGCACTCCTCTTTCTCCATTCTTATCCACTCCAACTGCTGAGTGGAACTATCCAGCCAGTAAATTATGTTCTTAATATGCACTGCCCAGTAGTAATATATAAAGTTAGGTAATGATAAACCCCCAACTTCTTTAGGTTTACACAAATGCTTTTGTTGAGTTCTGTGTGCTCTGTAATACCATATAAAATTAGTGATAGTAGAATCTAGTTTTTTGAAAAAGTATTTTGGAATATATATTGGGATCACTTGAAACAAATATATTAATTGTGGTAAGAAAGTCATATTTATAGCGTTCATTCTACCTATCAATGAGAGCGGGAGCGTTTTCCAAAATTTAATCATATCATTCAGTTTATTTAATATTGGCATAAAATTGGCACTAAATAATGATTTCTGTCTTCTCGTAATTTGAATACCCAGATACTTGAATTTTTCTGTTGCAATTTTGAAGGGGAATTTTAGTAAGTGTCTCGAATCCTGTGGTTTTAAAGACATAATTTTGCTTTTGTTCCAATTTATACCTGGCCCTTAACTCCAAGAAGACCAAGGAGCTCATTGTAGACTTCAGGAAGTCCAGAGGCGGCACGCACACCCCCATCCATATTAATGGGACGGAGGTGGAACGTGTTTCTAGCTTCAGGTTCCTGGGAGTCAACATCTCCGATGACCTCTCTTGGACCCACAATACCTCTACTCTGATCAAGAAGGCTCATCAGCGTCTCTTCTTCCTGAGGAGACTGAAGAAGGTCCATCTGTCTCCTCAGATCCTGGTGAACTTCTACCGCTGCACCATCGAGAGCATCCTTACCAACTGCATCACAGTATGGTATGGCAACTGCTCTGTCTCTGACCGGAAGGCACTTCAGAGAGTGGTGAAAATTGCCCAACGCATCACCGGTTCCACGCTCCCCTCCATTGAGTCTGTCCAAAGCAAGCGCTGTCTGCGGAGGGCGCTCAGCATCGCCAAGGACTGCTCTCACCCCAACCATGGACTGTTTACCCTCCTACCATCCGGGAGGCGCTACAGGTCTCTCCGTTGCCGAACCAGCAGGTCGAGGAACAGCTTCTTTCCGGCGGCTGTCACTCTACTAAACAACGTACCTCGGTGACACTTATTATTTATTTTTTATTCAAATCGTTTGCTATGTCGCTCTTCAAGGGAGATGCTAAATGCATTTCGTTGTCTCTGTACTGTACACTGACAATGACAATTAAAATTGAATCTGAATCTGAATCTTTATTCTATAACCTGAAAAAGAGCCGAATTCCTGAATTAGTGTTAATAAGGTGGGTATACTCGTTTGTGTATTAGTAATATATAAAAGAATATCATCAGCGTATAATGCAATTTTATTCTTTGAGTCTTTAGTGTTATATCCGTGAATATTCGGGTGATTTCTAATCCTTTCGGCCAGCGATTCTATCATAAGGGCAAATAGCAATGGTGATAAGGCACAACCCTGCCCACTACCCCTTGATAAGTAAAATTTTGGAGATAGCATATTGTTAGTTAATATTCTTGCCGTAGGTTTATCGTAAAGTAATAAAATTACTAAATAAAATAAAATTATAAAATAAAATCTAATAAAATTCTCTCCCGTATTAAATTTTTGGAGTACCTTGTATAAATACTGCCATTCTACCTGATCAAATGCCTTCTCTGCATGCTTCATAATAACTGAAATATCTTCATTGTCCTCATTGTGAGAGTACATTATATTAAAAAGCCTTATCAAATTATTAAAAGATTGTCTTTTGGGTATAAATCCCGTTTGATCCATATTTATTAAATTGTTAATATAATTATTCAGTCTTCTGGCTAGAATCTTTGCTAAAATGTTCTGATCCGTATTTAGAAGCTCTATAAGAACCCAGTTCATCTAAATCTTTATCATTTCTTTGGTATAAGCGTTATTGTTGATTCTGCTAGAGTTTCTGGTAGTTTATTTTCTGTATAAGCCTGCGTGTATAAATTGAGTAATCTTGGTACAATTGACCTGAAATCCTTTATAAAATTCATTACTAAAACCGTCTGGTCCTGGGGTCTTCCCATTTTTCAGTGAGTTTATTATTTGTTTTATTTCTTCACTAGTAATCCGTGCTCCTAATTCCTCTTGTTCTAAACTATCCAATTTTGGAAGATTGCAATTATCTAAAAAATGGGTAATTTTACTAACATCTGTATTTATTTTAGATGTATATAAATTATGATAAAATTGGGCAAACCTCTTATTAATATCCTTTGGCAGTGTTAGAAACTCACCCTTACCGATTTAATTTTAGTGATAGTTTTTTCTTTTTCTTGTTGTTTCAGTTGCCTCCCAAGTCATTTATGTGGCTTATCCCCAAATTCGAAGTGTGCTTGTTTTGTAATTTGGAATAATCTTATTACTCTTGCCGATAGTATTCTATTGATTTTATATTTCAATAAGGTTATCTTATTATGTTTATCTATGTTTGGGTCAGTTGCATTGTCCAATTCTAGTAATTTTATTTCCTGTTCTATCCGCTGAAATTCTCTTTTATTTTCTTTATTTTGAAAACTTTGGTAAGAAATTGTGACGCCGCGAATGTATGCCTTAAAGGTTTCCCATAATAGCGGTGCAGAAATACCCGCCGTGTCATTTATTTCGAAAACATTTTTTGTTTGTTCTTTTATATACTCATAACCCTGCGGGTTATTTAATATTTGTGCGTTGAATCTCCAAAAAGGTTTTATACCCGGCATTCCCTCAATTTTAAGTATAAAAGTCAATGGTGAATGATCGGAAATAATACTGTTATTATATGATGGTTTATTCGTATACGAGATTAATTTTGTATCCAATAAGAAATAGTCAATTCATGAATAAGTTTTATGAACTGATGAGTAAAATGAATATTCCCTTCCACTTGGGTTTGCTATTCTCCAAACATCAACTCTGTTGTTATTTTTTATATAAGTATTTAAAAATTCACAGGTCTTAGTTTTAACAAGACGCTTCCCTACCTTTATTGATTTATCTAAATATGGGTCTATAACACAGTTAAAATCTCCCCCCATTATTATATTTTGATAATTATGCTCTGCGATTAAATCTACTATTTTCTTAAAAAATTGTGGGTTATCAAAATTAGGCAGGTAAATATTTATCATAGTTAATAGTGTATTGTAAATTTCTCCCGTGACTATAACGTATCTTCCCTCTTTATCAGATATGGATTTCTTTAATTTTAAAATCCGAATTATAATGGCCGTGCCTCTTGCTTTAGAGGTGAATGAGGAGTAATAGGTTTGACCTATCCAGTTTGCCCTTAATCTGATCTGAGTTTGTTGTTTCAAATGTGTCTCTTGTAGGAAAACAATATCCATATTTAATGATTTTAATTGTGCCAGAATTTTACCCCTCTTAATTGGCTCGTTCGCACCTCTGATGTTCCAACTACAGAAAGTGAGACCTCCGATATTTGTTCGACTAATATCTTGCATTGGCTATTATTACCAGACTGTATGATTCATGTGATGCAGCCAAGTACCTCGGAATCCCGAGTCCAGAGTTGTCCTTCATAATTTCTGAAGTAGTTTTACATCTCCTGACACTATTAAACATAATTAAGGGAAAGAGAAAAACATAAAATAAAGTTTACATAAAAATTGTTAAGTCATACAACACATAATAGTGAATAAACAAAAAAAGTGAGTGTAAGTTATCAAAAAAGCAATATCTTACAAAAAAGCCACTTATGGTAGCTAGGGTTATTTTTAAATTGACGTCCGTCGATGAGATTATGCACTGGGCCTTGCCCCCCTAATAAAGTGTGACCCAACGTTAGTCGGTTCCCTCTAGTTATAACCAAAATTATCATATCAGGTCGATTAATAGCTGAACAGTTTAAAATAGAATAGAAGAGAAGCTAGAAGATTTGGACTAGAATAAAAGTAATTATGGGTTAAAGTACCTCATCAATAATCACACTTTTCATTAACCTGTATAACCATATAACCATACAACAATTACAGCACGGAAACAGGCCATCTCGGCCCTACAAGTCCGTGCCGAACAATTTTTTTCCCCTTAGTCCCACCTGCCTGCACTCATACCATAACCCTCCATTCCCTTCTCATCCATATGCCTATCCAATTTATTTTTAAATGATACCAATGAACCTGCCTCCACCACTTCAACTGGGAGCTCATTCCACACCGCTACCACTCTCTGCGTAAAGAAGTTCTCCCTCATATTACCCCTAAACTTCTGTCCCTTAATTCTGAAGTCATGTCCTCTTGTTTGAATCTTCCCTATTTTCAAAGGGAAAAACTTGTCCACATCAACTCTGTCTATCCCTCTCATCATTTTAAAGACCTCTATCAGGTCCCCCCTTAACCTTCTGCGCTCCAAAGAATAAAGCCCTAACTTGTTCAACCTTTCTCTGTAACTTAGTTGCTGAAACCCAGGCAACATTCTAGTAAATCTCCTCTGTACTCTCTCTATTTTGTTGACATCCTTCCTATAATTGGGCGACCAAAATTGTACACCATACTCCAGATTTGGTCTCACCAATGCCTTGTACAATTTTAACATTACATCCCAGCTTCTATACTCAATGCTCTGATTTATAAAGGCTAGCATACCAAAAGCTTTCTTTACCACCCTATCTATATGAGATTCCACCTTCAAGGAACTATGCACGGTTAGTTAATTCATAATTAGTATTTAAAATATATGTCTAACCTCCCCCATCCTTCCTGCTATATAGTTAGTCATGTTAGTATGTACATTAAGCCATTAGCCTTAGTTAAGTTTATTGCGCTTAAGTAGTTAATTAGTTAGTTAGTTATATGTTATATATGTAAATAATAGGTCATATAGTATGGGACAGATGCATCACATAGTTCTCAGGGCGGAAGGACTTGGCACTGAGCCTGCGTCCTTGAGCGTTCCATCTGTTGAACGTCAGCTTTCAGTTCAGAATAAAGTTAGGCCTCTGTTATTGAAAAACACATTCTTGCCAGATAAGTCTGTCTAACAACCGTCTGGATAGTTCTAGTGTCTTGATTGAAACAGGAAAAACAAGATCCACAGGTAAAATGGCTATCATTCTGTTCCTCCTTGATTTCTGATAAATATCCCCTGGGCTCATTTGCATGCAGAGTTCGGGTCCATGAATGAGCGTTGTTTGCAGTTGAACGAAATTAGCATTTTCGCTCGATAGATCACGCCATAACGAACTTCAGAATGTCCATGTAAAATACTGCTTGCCCTTTTAAACTCGCGTCTTTATGCCGGAATTTCCCGAGGATAATCCCTGTAGAATCTTACAATATTATCAGCAAATGTAAGATTTTCTCCATAGGGTATCTTCTTTAATAGATTTTCAAAAGTTGAAATGTCTAGGAACTTTATGATAATTTGCCTTGGCAAAGCATTAGCATGTCTTTGGAAGCGACCCACACGATGAGCCACATCTATCTTTGGTTTTTCTGGCAGTTTGAAAACATCTTTGTAGATTAGTGATAAAATCACACATTTGAAAGCCATGTTCTGCACCCTCTTTAACTCCTATTATTCTCCTCCTTGACCTGGCTTCCAAGTCTTGACATTTCTCTTCAGTTTATTCGTCAACTCCCAATTCATGTCGTGTTGTTTTTTCAGACCTGTTATTTCCTGGTTCATCTGCACCATTTCACCCTCCATCTCTTCCATCAATTTTTCCGCCTCTGTTAATTGCTTCAGCAGGGAGATATGTTTATTGTTCTAATCTTTCTGCATTCTTTCCAATTCCTTAGCAGTGCTCGACTCCAAGTCTTTAAACTGCTGGTTCAGGGATACATAAAGCACCTTTAGTTCTCCACAGCTATTGTCAATGTTCTTAGAAAGATTATCCTCCATGGTGGAGAAGTTGTTCTGAATTGTAGAATTCATTTTGGCAAATTTCTTCTGAAGATCTTTAGTAATGTCTTTAATAATATTAGCTCTTACCGTTTCTTCCCAGCTTTTCATTTCTTTCTCCTGTTCCTTTAATTCCTTTAATTCCTTTGTGTCAATTCTCGCAGCCATTCCGCTTATTGGTTGTTGAGGCTCCAGCTCTTCTTCCAAACTTAACTCACACTTTAGCCGTACTTTAGTCTCTCTGAAAAGTCCCAAAAGTCTTGCGATAATTTTGACACAAAGTGCAGGAGTAACTCAGTGAGTCAGGCAGCCTCTCCGGAGAATATGGATAGACAATGTTTTGGGTTGGGACCCTTCATCAGACTGTTTATGATAAGGGGATGGGGGTGCAGAGAAGGCTGGAAGAGAGATGCAAGCAAGTGATAGGTGAATACAGGTGGGGGAGGGGGAGGGAGGGGGGCTTTGATTGGTTAAACAAATGGATTAAAATGACTCAAATTGTGAGATAAGGATAGAGGAAGCATGAAATGTGAAAGAATATAGGTGGAAGGCAACAGGGGAAAGGGAGAAACGGGTGGGCATTCAGGTGGGGCACAGGGAAGAGAGGGGGATAAAAGGAGCGGATGGGTGGTGTCTGTAAGTTTCCTCAAATTGGATAATTTAATGTCCATACCACTGGGTTGTAAAGTATTTAAGTGGAAGTGAGATCCAGTTCCTCCAGTTTGCATGCTGCCTCATGATCATAATGAGTGGCAGTGCTGGCTCAAAGAGTGATTCAAGGAGTACACAAGTACACAAGGAGTACACAAATTCATGTTTTGTGGAAAGCAGAAAGGGGTGGGGGGTGGGATAATTGCTACCCACACTGAGTCATGGATTTTGCAATGAAGGATATGAATATGGGAAAATGAAATGCTGGAATAATGTTTTTAATTGTAGAAGGAACAACTAGAATGGTTCCCCTCTGAGAAAATGCCGAGGACATTGTGAGGAGGATTAAAGGTCAGGTTACAGAGCAGCAGATGGATTGAAGAACCCCAGTGCGGTTCCCCATCCAATGCGTTAACTGTGAGTCATTTCCAGAAAGGTCCAACAAACAGGTTTTATAATCTGAAATCCGAGTCCCATCAGAGTTTGAAATGTGAGAAACCCTGGAGGTTTAGTTGCCCTGGAGTTGTCACTCTTCAAACTGGTTGAATGTTTACTTTTGCATGATTAATAGCTTTCAGTGCGAGTACATACCTCCCGAGCGTTTGTTTCCCATGTCTCAGCGGCCTCAATGCAGCTGGTGCCATGCCCGGACCACTGTCTGGTGCGTGTGGATTATAATCCAGCGCGCGCTCGGGCCGGGTCTGCGTACTGGCACTTGAATAACCGGCTGCTGGAGGATCGGTGTTTCCGGGAGTCATTCAGTCGGTTTTGGATGAGGTGGAGTGCGAGGCAGAGATGCTTCTCTTCCCTAAAGCAGTGGTGGGATGTGGGGATTGCTCACATCCGTCTTTTTTGTAAGGAATACACGTGGGGGTCGACCGGGCGGCTGGACTCAGCGGTCGAGTGGCTTGAGAAGGACCTGATGGACGCAGAATCTCGCCTGGGTCAGGTTGGAGGTGAATCTTGCGAATGGGGTGTGTTTCAGGAGAAGAAGGAAGCCTTGAGGAACCTGCAACTTGAGCAGTCCTGAGGCGGTTACGTGAGGGCGTGGGTCCAGATGCTGCATGATCTGGATTGAGCTTCGCCTTTCTTTTTCTCTCTGGAGAAGGGGCGGGGAGCCCGCAAGCAGCTCGTAGAGCTGCTCGCAGGTGATGGTTCCTCTGTCACGGATCCAGAGAGGATTAGTGCCTTGGTCAGGTCCTTTTATAGATCCCTGTTCTCCGCAGGTGGATTCAGCGGGGAAGCTCAGCAGGACCTGTGGGAGGGTCTACCGATTGTAGATAGGGAGGTGACCGATCTACTTGATGGCCCTTTATCTTTGGAGGAGTTGAATCGTGCATTGCATCAGCTCAGGAGGGGTAAGTCCCCCGGGCTGAATGGGCTGACGGGAGAGTTTGTTAGAGCCTTCTGGGGTATCCTGGGGAATAATTACATGTTGGTTCTGGGGGAGAGCCTGGCTACCAGGGAGATGCCCCTCCCATGGCGTAGAGCAGTTGTTGTCCCGCTGCCCAAGAAGGGGGCACTCTGCTTGTTGAAAAACTGGTGCCCGGTCTCTCTCCTATGCACAGAGTATAAAGTTTTTGCACGGGCGATGGCAAATCGCCTGGGCTCAGTGCTGTCTCAATTGATTCACCATGACCAGTCCTACACAGTCCCTGGCCGGTCCATTCAGGATAACATCCACCTGGTTAGGGACCTGATTCATCTAGCACAGGGTACTGGTCAGTCAGCTGCTTTTCTGTCTCTTGATCAGGAGAAGGCTTTTGACAGGGTAGAGCATGAATACCTTTTCGGGACGTTGCAAGCGTTTGTATTTGGACCACATTTTGTGGCCCGGGTCCGCCTCTTGTATGCTGCAGTGGAGTGCCTTGTGAAGGTTAATGGTGCGTTGTTGGCTCCCTTTCATTTTGGGAGGGGGGTCCGTCAGGGGTGCCCCATGTCAGGTCAGTTGTACTCGGTCTGTGTGGAGCCGTTCCTGCATCTTCTTCGGAGGAGGTTGACAGGCCTGGCCCTACCTGGCTCGGGGGTGGAGGTGGTTCTTTCGGCCTATGCCGATGATGTACTACTTATGTTCACCGATCCTGGTGACCTGCGGAGGATGCGTGATTGCCAGAAGATATTCTCGGCTGCATCTTCTGCCAGGATTAATTGGAGTAAGTGCTCTGGACTTTTAGTGGGTCAGTGGCAGGTGGACTCCCTGCCAGAGGAGATGGCAATGTTTGCGTGGAGCACCACACACCTCCTCTATCTGGGAGTGTACCTGAGTCCCACTGAGGATGCTGGACCGGCAAACTGGCAGGAGTCGGAGACGAAAGTGGTTGCCAGGCTGGGGCGCTGGTCAGGCCTGCTTGGAGTTCTTTCTTTTCAGGGGAGGGTGTTGGTCATAAACCGGCTGGTGGCCTCCATGTTATGGTACCGGCTGGCTACTCTTGTCCCACCTCCCATTTTTGTAAATGCTTTACAGAAGAAACTGGTGGACTTCCTTTGGGGAAATAGGAAGCACTGGGTTTCCTCAGCGGTCCTGAGCCTCCCGTTAGAGGAGGGCGGCCAGTCCTTGGTATGCGTGCGTACCCAGGTGGCGGCTCTCCGCCTCAGGACTCTGCGGAGGTATATGTATATAGAGAACCCCCCCAGATGGCACGCTTTGGCCACATATATTTTCCGACGGGGTCATTGTCTAAGGGGGGTCTTGCAGCTCCCGGTGGCAGGCATCAGTCGACCCGCCCTAAGGGGCTTGCCTGTTTTCTACCGGGATGTGTTAAGAGTGAGGAATCTGGTTGTTTTCAGCCAGCGTGTTGCTCCACGACGAGAGGGGGATGTTGCGGCTGCGGGAGTGGCCGGTCCTCACCCAGTCATGGCGGGTGTCGAGGAGAGGCGTGCGCCCAGAGTGGTTTTAAATGAGCCCTTACCCTCTCCGTCAGATCTGCTCATCGGGCCTCAGTTCTGTGATATATCTCGGGCATCGGCTCCACACAACCTGAGCCGCCTTTCTGAGATGATTAGCGTGCCGTTTCGTGACACGAAGAGACGCTCACTGTATAGAATGTTCCTGCACATTCTGCACCTCCTTGCCTACGTCTCCCGTCCCGACACACTTACGTGTCGGTTTACTCCTGGGCCTGGCCATACACGGGTCCAGGCAGCAGGCGGTTGATGGTCAGGCTAGAGTCGGCTGCCTGCCCCTCTTTCGGGCCTACGTCCATGCACGTATGTCCCTGGTGAGGGAACATGCGGTGTTCACGGGGACTTTGGAGGTTTTCCGTCGGCGCTGGTCACCGCGTGGGGTTGAGAGTATTGTGAACAATGATTGTAATGTATTATAATGACACTAGATATAATGTAATTTCTTTTTTGTTTATAACTTGATCTGTTGTATCATTTGTTGTGTCGAATAAAGTCTTGGAATTGAAGAAAAAAAAGAGAGAGAGAGAGAGTATGAGTGAATGATGTCAGTGCAAAGGCAATGTTTTTACAACATTTTATAATCTTTCAAGCAGTCACATCCTTTTCCATCAGGAGCATAAGGTTAATTCAAGACTCTCCCAATAAACAATCGCCACATCTTCCCATCTCCCCCTATGTCTGCCTTCCGCAAAGACCGCTCCCTCCGCAACTCCCTTGTCAATTCTTCCCTTCCCTCCCGTACCACCGCCTCCCCGGGCACTTTCCATTGCAACCGCAAGAAATGCAACACCTGTCCCTTCACCTCCCCCCTCGACTCCATTCAAGGACCCAAGCAGTCGTTCCAGGTGCGACAAAGGTTCACCTGTATCTCCTCCAACCTCATCTACTGCATCCGCTGCTCTAGATGTCAGCTGATTTACATCGGGGAGACTAAGCGGAGGTTGGGCGATCGTTTCACCCAACACCTCCGCTCAGTCCGCAATAACCTACCTGAACTCCCGGTGGCTCAGCACTTCAACTCCCCCTCCCATTCCCAATCCAACCTCTCTGTCCTGGGTCTCCTCCATTGCCAGAGTGAGTAACACCGGAAATTGAAGGAACAGCACATCATATTCCGCCTGGGTTGCTTGCGTCCGATGGCATGAACGTTGAATTCTCCCAATTTTGCTAGCCCTTGCTGTCTCCTCCCCTTCCTTAACCCTCGAGCTGTCTCCTCCCATCCCCCCACCCTCGGGCTCCTCCTCCTCCCTTTTTCCTTCCTTCTCCCCCCCTCCCCGCCCCCCATCAGTCTGAAGAAGGGTTTCGGCCCAAAACGTCGCCTATTTCCTTCGCTCCATAGATGCTGCTGCACCCGCTGAGTTTCTCCAGTATTTTTGTGTACCTCCCAATAAACAATGTCTGTTAAATCAATATGGAGTGTAATGAGTGGAGTCGTACACACATCAAAATACAACACATATTTATTAAAGTCCACTTACAGTATTGGTCTGCAGAACATTACTGTACCTAACAGCTACTCAGACTGAATTAATGTAAGCAAGCTATTGGTAATATAAATCGCATATTAGGCGGAGCAACTACTAACAAGCACTACAATTGGTTAGTAGGAAATAACTAATTTACATCTTTCCTTGCAGAACCAAAATAAAGCATAGATACGTGGAAACATGTTGAAACAATATAGTAGCCAGAACGTTAATAAAGCATATGGGGAAGTATAGATAGTTACACAAAATCACCGTATCTAATGCGTGGCCTGCTGACCCGTCCGGCACGTGTGCGATACAAATCCGTATCTCCTCCTTTCACCGGTGAAGTGACTGGGGAGAGAACCAGGGAAATGACCGGGGACCCGCCGGGTGGAGGTGGTGAAATAGGCGAGCTAGGCATTGAACGCCGTGGGGGACACAGTCTCTGGTAGTGGAGCAGCCAGCCCGGTAGTGGAAGGGAATACAAAACGATCTCTAAATTGTATAGTGATGAATTGGAAGGACTTTAAGGCTTGAGATTAGGAACTGACATGAGATCTGGCTTAGAAGTATTTAAAATCTGATTATTAACTTGATATTTTTATTGTCTCATCCTCAGACAGGCAACCAAAGATGGGAAGGATTATGCATAGAACATCAGGGAAGGATGGAACTTGGGAAGATCTGGTCAAATGGAGAAATATTCAGGGAACATGAGAGTTGGCATTGAAATAGTAAGAGAGAGGGAATGAGAATAGCAGAACTCCCCTTCGAGAAACCAAAGTTAACTACCTAAGAAAGAGTTACTTGAGGAGAAGTCTTATTGAATTAGAAGAAATACTAAGGGAATGGGTACTGGTGTCAGTCGATCTATTTGACCGGTGAATCTAAATGTGTCTAACCCTTGATAGTAAAGTGGCTTCTATTATCAAGGCTTAAAGAAATTGTCCTAGATTCGGCATTCTTAATTGGCTTTATAATAAAATTGACAACATATGGAAATTAATTGATTACATTTGAACAGCTAGGAATTCCACAGGAATTGGAAAGGAGTTGTGATATCGACCACAAGCTGTGGAATGAAGAGGGTGAGATGGACCCCAAGACTTAAAATATTAAATTGAAGGCTGAGACTGAATTTGGTTGAATTGAAACATTCCTCATGGTTTGCTTTAATAAGAGTCATGCCTGTAGGGAAATCTGGACTGAACCCAGCTGAAATTTATATGAGAAACCATCATCAGATATACATTGAAGAACATCGTGTGAATATAGAGAGGGCTGATTAGTGTTGATCCTAGTAGGGGAAAGATTATACAGTATTGAATAGTGATAGTAAATAGAAAAGTGTATGCTCACAGAATAGTAATGGTACAGTTGATGAATGTATGGAAGAGCATTAGTGCATGAATGGTAACTTGCTTTCTCCCAAGCTTTTCAGGAATTATAGGTGAAACCATGGATGGAGTACAGAGGGATTGACAACGCAGATAGAGGTGATTCGCGCCCACAGAAACACGGGAGGTGAAGACTCATCAGATGGAAATTGTGAAGCTACACCCACAAAAACTCGTGAAACTTGATGAGATTCTGGGAAGAGACATCATCATCATCTTGTTGTTGTTAATAGACTGATAATGCAATAGTAACCCATGTATATCTGATTATCTGATTATTAGGTTATCATAAATGGTGGTTTATCATATATGATAAAAGGAAGGAATGTTAATCCTGGTTAAATTGGAGCAGCCATGGTATTAAAATTGAGGAAAGGCTTGTGTGTTGCTAGGCCATTTTGGTCGTTAAATGTGCCTTTGCAGAACTGAGATACGCTGCTGAATGGTACCAGTTTGTTTGTAGCCTAGATAAGAGCTGCAGAGAAAGAATGGGACGTCTGCAGCAGTCTTACGATAAGGTGTAAAATGCATAGAATTGATTGGGTTAATGTAACCCAGATAAACATAGTTTAAATAATGTTGCAAAGCTTTATTTGGATAGTTGTTGATTGGTTAAATTGTTAAGCTATGTCTGGGTTGGCTGAATCCCAAGGCTCATGTTGCATTATTCATCTATAACCATATAATAACCATATAACAATTACAGCACGGAAACAGGCCATCTCGACCCTTCTAGTCTGTGCCGAACACATAATCTCCCCTAGTCCCATATACCTGCGCTCAGACCATAACCTTCCATTCCCTTCCCATCCATATAACTATCCAATTTATTTTTAAATGATAAAAACGAACCTGTCTCCACCAGCTTCACTGGAAGCTCATTCCACACAGCTACCACTCTCTGAGTAAAGAAGTTCCCCCTCATGTTACCCCTTAACTTCAGTCCCTTAATTCTCAAGTCATGTCCCCTTGTTTGAATCTTCCCTACTCTCAGTGGGAAAAGCTTTTCCACGTCAACTCTGTCTATCCCTCTCATCATTTTAAAAACCTCTATCAAGTCCCCCCCTTAACCTTCTGCGCTCCAAAGAATAAAGCCCTAACTTGTTCAACCTTTCTCTGTAACTTAGTTGCTGAAACCCAGGCAACATTCTAGTAAATCTCCTCTGTACTCTCTCTATTTTGTTGACATACTTCCTATAATTAGGCGACCAAAATTGTACACCATACTCCAGAATTGGCCTCACCAATGCCTTGTACAATTTTAACATTACATCCCAACTTCTATACTCAATGCTCTGATTTATAAAGGCCAGCACACCAAAAGCTGTCTTTACCACCCTATCTACATGAGATTCCACTTTCAGGGAACTGTGCACAGTTATTCCCAGATCCCTCTGTTTACCTACATTCTTCAATTCCCTACCATTTACCATGTACGTCCTATTTTGATTTGTCCTGCCAAGATGTAGCACCTCACACTTATCAGCATTAAACTCCATCTGCCATCTTTCAGCCCACTCTTCCAACTGGCATAAATCTCTCTAGACTTTGAAACTCTACTTCATTACCCACAACCCCACCTATCTTAGTATCATCTGCATACTTACTAATCCAATTTACCACACCATCATCCAGATCATTGATGTACATGACAAACAACAGTGGACCCAACACAGATCCCTGTGGCACCCCACTAGTCACTGGCCTCCAACCTGACAAACAACCATCCACCATTACTCTCTGGCATCTCCCATTCAACCACCGTTGAATCCATCTTGCTACTCCACCATTAATACCCAGCTATTGAACCTTCTTAACCAACCTTCCATGAGGAACCTTGTCAAAGGCCTTACTGAAGTCCATATACACAACTTCTTTCTAGAAGCTTCTTTCAAATACAATATATTCAAGATTGTAATATTGGGTTAGGGAACTGTCAATTATGTACTGTTATTATCAATATGTTTAATTGGTTTATAAAGAAACCACCTCCATGTAGTTCGGCCCCTAAAGGTTCAGAAACCTATTAAAAAGTAGCTCCCACTAGGTCCAATGTCAATCTTCTGGAAGAAAGCTTGGCACTGCATGACCTTTTGGAGTGTCTCTGCTTGCACAAGGCTAGAAAGGCTCACCCGCGGTGGTTAGGTATTGTATAGGGGAATTTGTGTTGTGTCATCCAAAATAAAGTTTAGTAGCTCAAGTGCTTGATTCAGTATTTTATTGACTGAAACTAGAGAGGGGAGAGCTTAGAACGAGCTATTTACACACAGCATTTATGCTTTGATTCTGCCTTTGAATCTGCTCCTAAGCTTTTTCTTCCTGGTTATTTGAAAGGTTTATGATGTTACACAAATACCAGCTGATACCTTTCGTAAAATTGTCAGGAGCACTTTCTATGCACCTTTGTACCTTAAGAAGGAACCCAACCAATAACACTTTTTGTATTAACCCTGAAATGCCAGGCAGAATAAGGAACACCAAACTGTGTTAGATTTATAAATAGGGCAAATTTACAATATTACAATAGAGTTTACTGAGGAAGTCAAATTACAATCAAGGTTATGGAGGAAGTAAAGAAAGTTTTGGATAACTATTTGTAAAACTATATGACTGAAATTGGCCACTGGCCCAAAGATTTGCAATAAATTGAGCAACAAGTAGTCAAAGCCCACCATACAGTCATCAACATTCAGTAACATGGAGAGCTTGGGAAGATTGTTAAAGAAATTAAAGATATCAGATAGAAACATAGACAATAGGTGCACGAGCAGGCCATTCGGCCCTTCGAGCCTGCACCACCATTCAATATGATCATGGCTGATCACCCAACTCAGTATCCTGTACCTGATGGTAGGACGATATTTGCACTGGGGTACAATTGATGCTATTTAACCTGTAGGTGAGGATTGCCTCTCATGTGGTTATCATTGCAATGTTTCTAGCTTCAATATATCAAATATCTTCTATAATGATTTTTAAATATTGGAAAGTTTTTATGGACATTTCAACCTCTCACTTCTGAGGTCTGAGGCTCCCACCTGCTTTAAAAGGGCATCAATAACACCGGCGCCTAAGAAGAGCAAGATGAAGTGCCTCAATGACTATCGACCAGTGGCGCTAATGTCTGTGGTGATGAAGTGCTTTGAGAGGCTGATCATGGAGCAAATCATCTCATACCTCGACAAAAACCAGGACCCACTGCAGTTCGCTTACCGTCACAACAGATCTACAGTGGATGCGATCTTGCTGGCCCTCCACTCCGCTCTGGACCACCTGGAGAACAAAAACTCATATGTCAGGCTGTTATTCATTGACTACAGCTCGGCATTTAATACCATCATCCCCTCCAAACTGGTTACCAAGCTCTCAGATCAGTGTCTCTGCGCATCCCTCTGCAAATGGATCCTCGACTTCCTCTTTCACAGACCACAGTGTTCGTATTGGTGGAAATGTGTCATCCTCGATAACAATCAGCACGGGAGCACCTCAAGGCTGCGTGCCCAGCCCCCTGCTGTACTCACTCTATACTCATGACTGTGAAGCCGGACATAGTGCGAACTCCATCATCAAGTTCGCCGACGACACTACTGTCGTGGGACGTATCATGACGTATGATGGGGACGAGTCAGAGTATAGAAGTGAGATCGACCAAACGGTGCCAGCACAATAACCTGGCTCTCACAGCAGCAAAACCAAGGAACTGATTGCAGACTTCGGAAGGGGTAGGATGTGGACCCACAGTCCTGTTTATGTCAATGGGTCGATGGTGGAAAGGGTCAAGAACTTCAAATTCCTGGGCGTGCATAATTCTGAAGATCTCTCCTGGTCCCAGGACACTGATGCATTCATAAAGAAAGCATATCAGTGCTTCTACTTCCTGAGAAGGTTACGGAGAGTCGTTATGTCAAGGAGGACTCTCTCGAACCTCTACAGGTGCACAGTAGAGAGCATGCTGACAGGTTGCATCGTGGCTTGGTACAGCAACCTGAGCATCCAGGAGCGGAAAAGGCTGCAAAAAGTTGGAACCACTGTCCAGTCCATCATCGGCTCTGACCTCCCCACCATCAAGGGGATCTATCGCAGTCACTGCCACAAAAAGGCTGCCAGCATCATCAAGGACCCACACCATCCTGGCCACTCATTCATCTCTCCGCTGTCATCAGATAGAAGGTACAGGAGCCTGAAATCTGCAACATCCAGGCGCAGGAACAGCTTCTTCCCCACAGCCATCAGACTATTAAACAGAACTTCAAACTAACTCTGAAATATAACAGCCTTTTGTACTTTCTCTGTTTATTGATATGTGTATATATATATGGTCACACTAATCTGAATCTGTATTTATGACTACAATATCTTCTTGTGCTGCAGCAATACAGGAATTTCATATTCCTATGTGGGACACATGACAATAAATTCTCTTGAATCTTGAACCTTGAAAAAAAGCTTGGAACTGTACATACAGAAACATAGACAAATGTTAGAGAGAGTCTGTAATAAAATGATTGATAAATTGTAAAGGCAGTAAGCAATCCTAAAGATACATGTGTGAGGTAAATGTTGGGGGGGAAAGGCTGCCTTGTATGATGGTGGCACCAATGTTTTAAACATTACTTGTGCAACTAAACTTGTGTATAAATGAATTACAGCAAGTTAAGGGCTTGGATCTCTACGTTTTTAAGAAGGAACTGCAGATGCTGGAAAATCGAAGGTAGACAAAAGTGCTGGAGAAATTCAGAGGGTGCAGCAGCATCTATGGAGCAAAGAAAATAGGCAATGTTTCGGGCCCAAACCCTTCTTCAGACTGATGTATGGGGGGTAGAAGAAAGGAGAAAGGAAGAGGAGGAGCCCGAGGGCTGAGGGCGAGCTGAGAAGGGGAGGAGACAACAAGGGTTACCGGAAATTGGAGAAGTCAATGTTTATGCCGCTAGGGTGCAAACTGCCCAAGCGGAATACGAGGTGCTGCTCCTCCAATTTCCGGTGGTCCTCACTCTGGCCATGCACGAGGACTCGGATTTGTGAGGGGGAGGTTGAAGTGCTGAGCCACAGGGAGATCAGGTTGGTTAATGCGGACCGAGTGGAGGTGTTCGGTGAAACGATCGCCAAGCCTACGCTTGGTCTCACCGATGTAGATCAGCTGACATCTAGAGCAGTGGATGCAATAGATGAGGTTGGAGGAGGTGCAGGTGAATGGCTGCTTGGGTCCTTGAATGGATTCGAGGGGGGAGGTAAAGCAACAAGTGTAGCATCTCTTGTAACGGGTATAGCTTGGACCCAATAGCAGCACAGGATCAGGCAGGTATAATTGGTAATGAACCTTATTACGATACTGTAACACAGAGTAGTAACACAGGAATGGGTACACCGTACTCACACAGAGGCTCAGGATTGAGCGAGGGTTCCAAAGAGGGGCAGGCAGGAGACGAAGTTGGGGTAGCGGAAGGTCCGGTAACCAGGAGATCCAACACACGATGCAAACAAACCAGCGAGGGACAGACAAAAGGAGAGTCGAAGCCAGGTAGGTAGTCGAGGAGCCGTTGCAGGGATACACCAAACAGCCCAGGAGAGAGGCAGACAGAAACCAGGAGGTCGGGGACAGAAGGCAGAGGTGATATCTGGGAAGGCGACAGGACGGAATGGTCAGGGGCAGGCAGGTTCGAATCTGTGTAGGCAGTCAGGAAATTGCTGGAGAGTCTTGCATGAATGCTGAGAACAATCTGGCACTGTGTGAACGGTGAGGAGAGTCTATATACCGGGTTAATATGTGATCAGAGGCAACTGAGTGCAACAGGTGAGTAGAGTAAGGCTGATGAGAGGGGAGTGGCAGGCAGGCAGGCAGGTGAGGAGAAGAAGGGACCGGTGGAAAAGTACTGGGAGGTGAAGTGGATGCGAATGAGAAGAGGGCAGACAGTGACAGAACCCCCCCCCCCCCCCCCCCCCCTCAAGGGACGGCTCCTGATGTCCCAAAACAACAACAACAAAAAAAACAATAAAGAAAATAAACCCAATCCCACGCAGAGTTGTGTGGGAAGAGGGGGACCGGAGGACCGTAACCCTCCCAATCGACCAGGTATTGGAGACCCCTCCCACGACGGCGGGAGCACAGGAGGCGGTGCACCGTAAATGCGGGGCATCCGTCGATGAGACGAGGCGGTGGAGGAGGAGGGACAGCGGGGACCAGGGAGCTCTGCTGGACTGGCTTTAACGTAGGAACGTAGGATGGACCCGCATGGAACGAGGCAACTTGAGCCTCACAGCCGCTGGGTTGATGACCTTCTGGATCGCATAGGGACCGATGAACTTGGGTGCCAACTTCTTGGACTCCACCCTCAAGGGAAGGTCCCGGGTCGACAGCCACACCTTCTGGCCCGCGAGGTAGGTGGGGGCCTGGGTGTGGTGACGGTTGGCAGCCGTGGCGTAACGGTCCACGGAGCGGAGAAGAGCCGCTCTGGCTTGGGTCCACGTCCTGCGGCAGCGACGAATGAAGGCCTGGATGGACGGGCAGGAAACCTCTTTCTCCAGCGCTGGGAACAGCGGAGGCTGGAACCCGTAGGCACACTGGAAAGGGGAGTGCCCAGTGGCCGAGCTTGTCAGGGTGTTGTGGGCGTATTCCACCCACAACAACTGCTGGGACCAGGAGGAGGGATGCTTGGGTACCATACGCCACAGCGCTGTCTCCATCTCCTGATTCTTCCTTTCAGTCTGGCCATTGGACTGGGGATCAAATCCAGACGTCAGACTCACGGTGGCCCCCACAAGCGTGCAGAACTCCCTCCAGAACCCAGAGGCAAACTGGGGTCCCCGGTCGGAGACCACATCGACGGGGAGACCATGGAGCCTGAAGACGTGGAGTAACATGAGCTCGGCCGTTTCCTTGGCTGACGGAAGCTTGGGCTGGGGCACAAAGTGAGCCATCTTGCTAAATCTATCGACCACGGTCAGGATGGTGGTGTGACCACTGGATGGGGGTAGGCCAGTAACGAAGTCCAGGGAGATGTGGGACCATGGTCGATGAGGTACAGGCAGTGGAAGCAGATGACCCGCAGGAGCTTGGTGTGAGACCTTGTGCTCGTTGCAAACGGGACAGGCGTTGATAAACTCCCGAGTGTCCTCCTCCAGCGATGCCCACCAGAACCTCCGTAGCACCATCTCCTTGGTCCGCTGAATGCCGGGATGACAGGAGAGTCGAGAGCTGTGGGCCCACTGAAGGACGTCGGACCGCAGGGCAGAAACCACAAACAGGCGATCAGGAGGGCATGCGCTGGGTCCCGGCTGGTTCTCCAAGGCCGCCTTGACCCTCTCCTCCACTTCCCAGGTGAGGGAGGCAACCCTGTGCGAGGACGGGAGGATGGTCTTGGGGCCAGAGGCAGGCTCCTCCTTCGCCAAGAACTGCCGAGAGAGGGCATCGGGCTTCACGTTGCGCGACCCAGGTCTGCAGGAGAGGGAGAAGTTGAAGCGGGTGAGGAAGAGAGACCAGCGGGCCTGACGAGAGTTGAGCCTCTTGGCTGACTGGAGGTATTCAAGGCTCTTGTGGTCAGTCCAAACCAAGAAAGGCTGCTCGGTTCCCTCCAACCAGTGACGCCATTCCTCCAACACCAACTTAACCGCCAACAGTTCTCGGTTGCCAATGTCATAATTCCTCTCAGTAGGGGTCAGGCGTCGGGAGAAGAAGGCGCATGGATGGAGCTTCTGGTCCCCAGCAGCCCGCTGGGACAGAGAAACATAGAAACAAAGAAAATAGGTCCAGGAGTAGGCCATTCGGCCTTCCGAGCCTGCACCGCCATTCAATATGATCATGGCTGATCATCCAACTCAGTATCCTGTTTCTGCCTTCTCTCCATACCCCCTGATCCATTTAGCCACAAGGGCCACATCTAACTCCCTCTTAAATATAGCCAATGAACTGGCCTCAACTACCTTCTGCGGCAGAGAATTCCAGAGATTCACCACTTTCTGTGTGAAAAAGGTTTTCCTCATCTCAGTTCTAAAAGATTTCCCCCTTATCCTTAAACTATGACCCCTTGTTCTGGACAGAACAGCTCCCACCCCCACGTCGGAGACGTCCACCTCCACCACGAACTGCCTGAGTCCGGAACTTGGAGGATGGGGGCCAATGTAAACCGTGTCTCGAGTGTCTGAAAAGCTTCGTCGGCCACGGCAGACCACCGGAACGGAACCTTGGAGGAGGTGAGTGCCGTGAGGGGAGCGGCCACAGTACTGTAGCCACGGATGAACCGTCGGTAAAAATTGACGAACCCCAGGAACCTTTGCAGCTGCTTGCGGGAATCAGGAACAGGCCAGGTGGTGACAGCAGAGACCTTAGCGGGGTCCATCTTGATGTTCCCTTGGCCAATGATGTATCCTAGGAAGGAGACTGACGGGGAGTGAAACTCGCACTTCTCAGCTTTAACGAAGAGTGAGTTCTCCAGGAGCCGATGTAGAACTGCCTGGACGTGGTGTACGTGTTCCTCCTTGGTCCATGAAAAGTTGAGGATGTCATCAATATAGATGAACACGTACTTGTTCAACATGTCCCTGAGAACGTCATTGACCAAAGCCTGGAAGACGGCCGGGGCGTTGGTGAGGCCAAAGGGCATCACCAGGTATTCGTAATGTCCCGTGGGAGTGTTGAAGGTGGTCTTCCACTCATCTCCCTCTTTGATGCGGACCAAGTGGTAGGCGTTGCGTAGATCCAACTTCGAAAAGATGGTGGCCCCCTCCAGGAGCTCGAAAGCAGAGGAGATGAGTGGGAGAGGGTAGCGATTCTTCACCGTGATGCTGTTGAGCCCCCGGTAATCTATGCAGGGACGCAGAGATTTGTCCTTCTTCTCCACGAAGAAGAACCCAGCCCCAGCAGGAGACGAGGAGGGACGGATGAGACAAGCAGCCAAGGAGTCGTTTATGTATTTCTCCATGGCGCCTCTCTCAGGGGCGGACAGGGAGTAAAGGCGACCTCTAGGAGGAGCGGAACCAGGCAGGAGGTCTATAGCGCAGTCATAGGGCTGATGAGGTGGAAGAGAGGTGGCCCTAGACTTGCTAAAAACCTCCCCAAAGTCATGGTACTCGGTTGGGACCCCCGTCAGATCTGGAGCAGAACTGGAGCAGGTGGCCGGTTGAGGAGCGGAGGCTTGCTTCAGGCACACTTGGTGGCAGGAAGGGCTCCAACCCAAGATGACCCCCGTCCTCCAGTCGATGTTGGGGTTGTGTCGCTGAAGCCAGGGGTAACCCAGGATGAGGGGAAGACGGGGAGACTGCAGGATGTGGAACTGGATGGTCTCATGGTGATTACCAGACAGGAGCATGCGCACTGGGACCGTCTGGTGAGAAACAGTCCCCAGGAGATGGCCGTCGAGGGCGTTGGCGGGAACAGGTTTAGGCAGGGAACACAACTGATGCCTAGCTGATGGGCTAGTTCCATGGCCATAAGATTAATGTCACAACCCGAGTCTATGAAGGTGGCGAGGGTGTGAGAACCATCAGACAACAGCAGACGGGCATGACAAAGAGGGCGTCGGGCAGAGGAAAGTTCAGAGGTTCGACACCAGTAATTCCTCCGCTACTGGCGAGTCTGGCCTTTTACTGGACACTTGGAGATGTAATAACCCGTCAGGCCACAGTAGAGACAGAGGTTCCCCCGACGCCGACGTTCCCGTTCTTCGGGGGTGAGACTGGTGCGACCCACCTGCATGGGTTCGGGTTGCCTCGACGGTTGCCCCGACGAGGGTAGTCCGGTCTCCGGAGGAAAACGAGCTTGGGTGGATAGCTGGTGGACCGCCTGTCCCTGTCGCCTCTCCCGATGTCTCGCCAGGATGCGTCGGTCCAGACGGGTCGTTAGCTCGATAAGCCCATCCAGAGAAGAAGGAAGGTCGTGGGACACCAACTCATCCTTGATATCATCATTCAAGCCCAGCAAGAAAGTGTCACACTGGGCCGGGGCGTTCCAATCACTCTGACGGGCCCTGGTGCGAAAGTTGATGGCGAAGTCAGCGACTCTCTGGTTCCCCTGGCTCAACCTCAGCAGACCTCCCGCAGCGTCCGGACCCATCGAAACCTCACCGAACACCTTGCGAAGCTCCGCAGCGAAGGCCTGGAAAGAGGAACAAGCCGGCGTGCGTTGCTCCCATTCAGCCTGACGAGAGGGGAGTGGCAGGCGAGGAGAAGGAGGGACCGGTGGAAAAGTACTGGGAGGTGAAGTGGATGAGAATGAGGAGAGGGCAGACTGTGACATCTCTTGCGGTTGCAAGGGAAAGTGCCCGGGGAGGGGGTGGTGTGGGAGGGAAGGGAAGAATTGATCAGGGAGTTAGAGAGGGAGCAGTCTTTGTGGAAAGCAGACAGGGGGGGAGATGTTGCAAGTGGTGGGGTCACGTTGGAGGTGGCGAAAATTACAGAGGACTATTTGTTCTATGTGACGGCTAGTGGGGTGAAAGGTGAGGACTAAGGGGAATCTGCCCTTGTTACGAGTGGGGGGGATGGGGAGAGGGAGCAGTGTTACGGGGTATTGAAGAGACCCTGGTGAGAGCCTCATCTATAGTAGGAGAGGGGAACCCCTGTTCCCTGAAGAATTAGGACATTTCCGATGCCCTGGTGTGGAACACCTCATCCTGGGAGCAGATGTGGCGTAGACAGATGGAATCGAGCCTGGGTCTCCGGCACTGCATTCACTATAAGGCAGCAACTCTACCGCTGTGCCATTATGGCTGCCCAAAGTCTTTGAATGAATGACAGTCTTTGAACCAGCTTCTGCAGTTTTTTATTTAAGCAATAAGAATGTTTTGGGAACCACAATAGAAAAGACAATAAATTATAACACACACTTTGATAATCAAGGAACCAAATATTTTAGACAATTGCGATGTGGTGCTAGCAGGAATTTGTAGGGGAGTGGGACCAACAGCCCTGGGATTAACCAGCAAAAGAAGAGGGCCTTGAATTTGAAACTCAGAGAAGACAGCAACCCTGTCAGAGTGAACCTTGCCAAATTAATTTCATATGGGTGGTATTAGACAATAGACAATAGGTGCAGGAGTAGGCCATTTGGCCCTTCAAGCCAGCACCACCATTCAATGTGACCATGGCTGATCATCCCCAATCAGTACCCCGTTCCTGCCTTCTCCCCATATCCCCTGGCTCCACTATTGTTAAGAGCCCCATCTAGCTTTCTCTTGAAAGCATCCAGAGAACCTGCCTCCACCGCCCTCTGAGGCAGTGAATTCCACAGACTCGCCACCCTCTGTGAGAAAAAATGTTTCCTCATCTCCATTCTAAATGGCTTACTACTCATTCTTAAACTGTGGCCCCTGGTTCTGGACTTCCCCAACATCGGGAACATGTTTCCTGCCTCTAGTGTGTCCAAGCCCTTAACAATCTTACATGTTTCAATGAGATACCATCTCATCCTTCTAAACCCCAGAGTGTACAAGCCCAGCTGCTCCATTCTCTCAGCATATGACAGTCCCGCCATTCCGGGAATTAACCTAGGCTGCACTCCCTCAATAACACGAATGTCCTTCCTCAAATTAGGGGAACAAAACTGCACACAATACTCCAGGTGTGGTCTCACTAGGGCTCTGTACAACTGCAGAAGGGCCTCTTTGCTCCTATATTCATTTCCTTTTGTTATAAAAGCCAACATGCCATTCGCTTTCTTCACTGCCTGCTGTACCTGCATGCTTACTTTCATAGACTGATGTACAAGGACCCCCAGATCCCGTTGTACTTCCTCTTTTCCCAACTTGACGCCATTTAGATAGCAATCTGTCTTCCTGTTTTTGCTACCAAAGTGGATAACCTCACATTTATTCGCATTAAACTTCATCTGCCATGCATCTGCCCACTCCCCCAACCTGTCCAAGTCGCCCTGCATTCTCATAGCATCCTCCTCACAGTTCACACTGCCACCCTGGTTTGTGTCATCTGCAAATTTGCTAATGTTACTTTGAATCCCTTCATCCAAATCATTGATGTATATTGTAAATAGCTGCGGTCCCAGCACCGAACCTTGCGGTATCCCACTCAATCATTCCCGGGTCATTCTTGTAAACCTCTTCTGGACGCTCTCCAATGCAGGCATATTCCTTCTCGGTGTTTAGTATATTATTTTGCTGATGGATTTTCCACATGGCCATTGTGCTATTAAACATTCAACTACTTTTTGTAGTAGAAGTTTCCATATTGTCCTGAATGTCCTAATTGATTGAAACAAAGGTAGACACAAAATGCTGGAGTAACTCAGCGGGTGAGGCAGCATCTCTGGAGAGAAGGAATGGGTGACGTTTCGTGTCGAGACCCTTCTTCGGACTGATGTCAGGCGAATGGCACAAAGATAACAGTTAGTCTTGGACTTGCCCTCAAACAGAAATATTTAACCTCACGTATTCTACCTATATACTTCAAAATATTAAAGATCAGTTAACAGAGGGCGGCACAGTGGTGCTACCTTACAGCGCCAGACACCTGGGTTCGATCCTGACTAAGGGTGCTGTCTTTTACGGAATTTGTACATTCTCCCTG